>ONZA01005918.1:112281-122395 GCA_900322205.1 Kewa caespitosa
CATCGTTAATAAGCANGAAATATTTACAGCCATTGCATTCGCAGTTCTCATTATTTTAAATATTTGTGTGATTAATTTGATATAAATTTGTGGAATATAATCAATTTTTTTTTTAAAAATTATAATTATAGTTGGTTCATCAACTGAAAGACAAATAGGCTTAAGATGCTAACGATCATTGAAAAGCATTAAATTCCAAGAGCATTTGCAAGGGCAATTATAATTATTTGAAATCCTAGTATGATTGAAATCATCAGTATTTTTGAACTTTAACCATAAAATTATCGCATTACAGAACATAGTTATAATTTGTTCATCAATTGAAAGAGAAATACGCTTAAAACACTACGGTTGTTGAAAGTTTAACATGAAGGGCAATTGCGACCGTAATTCAATTTATTTAAAAGTCAAGTATGATTGAAATCATAAATATTTATGGTATCTAATCAAAACATGATTCAATTCTTAAATTAACTGCAATTGATTCGTCAATTGAAAGTGATATAGGCTTAAAACGCTAACGATTGTTAAAAAGTGTTAAAAACGAACACAAATAACAACTGCAATTCTTATTATTAGAAAGCCAAGTATGATTAAAATAAAATTTTTTGTTTATAACTAACCAGAAAGATATCTAATTTTACTAAACAATTTCAATTGAAAGAGTAATATGCTTAAAACACTATCGATCGTTAAAAAGTGATAAATATTAAAAGCGATTGCAACTGCAATTCTTATAGTTTTAAAGCCCAGTAATATATTAATTTTCAATATTGGTTTCATCTCACCAGAACATGTTCTATTTAAAAAAAAAATATTCAATTGGTTCTTCAATTAAAAAGAGAAATACGCTTAGTACGCTACAATCGTTAAAAATCTTTAAATGTGAAAAGCAATTGCGACCGTAGTTTTTATTATTTGAAAACAGAGTTTGATTGAAATGATGAATAATTTATATCTTTACAAACTATTTTTTAATGATCAAAATACATTCTATTGGTTCGTCAATTGAAAGAGAAATAGGCTTAAAACAGTCTCGATCGTCAAAAAGCGTTAAATATGAACAACAATTGCAACCGCACTTCTTCTTACATGATAGCTGATTATGATTGAAACCATCACAATTGGTTTTACTTAGCCAGAAATTGATCCAATTTGAAAATAAAAATCAATTGCTTTGCCAATTGAACGATAAATACGCTTATAACGTTAACGATCGTCGAAAAGCGTTAAACATGAAAAGCAATTGCAACAAAAATTATTTTTTCTAATAAATCCAAGTATGATTGAAATGATCAATTTTGCTTCTATCTAACTAGGACATGTTCCCTTTTTATAAAATAGTTTCAATGGGTTAGTCAATTTAAGAAGAAATACGCTTAAAACGTAAACAATTGTTCGTAAGGGTTAAACATGAACAACCATTTCATTCTCAATACTTGTTATTCAAAGTACTTGTGTTAATAAATTTAAAAATATTTTTGGTATACATTCAAATACTATTTTTATTTCAAAAAATAATTGTAGTTGGTTCATCAACTAAAAGACAAATAGGCTTAAAATGCCAACAATCGTTTTGTTTTCTTTGGGTCTGATGTGAATATTATATATCACCATAACCAAACACGAATACAGAACAAACATCTCTATCAACACACTACTGTCTCACTTTTGGAAACAAACATCAATTGGCTACTCTCTTCAAGTATCTATCCATCATTTCACTCTTAAACCTCATTACATGGCTAATTCTAATCTTCAGTATCTCTATGATTCTGTACACTAAGCCTTCTGCATCTATTTTTAGGGCCTGAACTTCTTAAAATTATATTGTTCCTTTCCTTCCAAACCTGATACACACAAAGAATCAACCTAACAACAATCACTTGCCTCCATCTTCTTGGCTTGAGTTTCGCCACCTTTTCATCCATGTGTCCCACTGAACATTGAACTTACTTAATACCCCTTTTGCCACCTCAGCAGTAAAGGAGCATTCAAAAAATATATGCCTATCATTCTCATCATGCTCTGCACATAACAAGCAAACAGGAACAACCTTCTTGAACTTTAGCAATGTGTCTTTAGGCCTAAGTTTACCCATGATCTCCAAACATGCAACAAAACTGCATTTAGGTAAACTTACTTAATTCAAGACCACATTAAACTTCTTGTCCTCCTCATTGCATTGTAAAGCCGAATTATAGCAAGACTTAGTGGAGTATCTCCCATTACCAGCAACCTTCCACTTAGTCATATCAGTAGTAAAACCATCCTTGAACCTGTCCCTTACCTTAAGGATCTTCTTCAAATACCGACTGTCATCTGGTCTAGGGGCACAACTACAGATGTCGTTTTTCTTAAGGTAAATAGAATGTACCCATTTCACCCCCATATTATCATCTTTTCTAGCTGAATCCCAGATCAGATAAGCTACAAGAGTTTGGTTTCCATAACAAAAAGTTCTTGAGGCTTGCACCCCCATCTTCTTTGTCTTACACATGTCAACCCAATCAACTATTGCTTTTTTGTGACGAGGTTTTGTATTCCCTGAAATGAAATATGTGCATAGCTTATCCATAGCCTTGAGCACACAATTTGCAAGCATAAACTTGCTGGCCCAATACATAAAAATCCCTGATCCAATCATTGAAAGAAAAAATTTCTTTCGAAAGAATAGACGAACAACTCCAAAGTTCTTCCTTACAAAAACAAATTCAAAATTTCGAAAACACATTCAAAAAATATCTCTGTTCCGATTTACCCAATGCCTTCTGGGATAGAAAGAAACACATTGTTTCCCTACCTTATGAGAAAAAATTCTCAGAAAAATCAATCCCTAAAAAAACAAGGCCAATTCAAATGAGCCATGAACTCCTCGAAATTTGCAAACAAGAAATCCAAACTCTCCTTGACAAAAAGCTTATTCGATCCTCAAAATCACCTTGGAGCTGTGCTTCCTTCTATGTTATGAAGCAAGCAGAAATGGAATGAGGTGTTCCTAGAATGGTGATCAACTACAAACCTCTCAACAAAGTCCTCCAATGGATTCGTTACCCAATTGCAAACAAGAGAGATTTATTAAATCGTCTCTACAATTCAAAGGTATTTTCAAAGTTTGATATGAAATCTGGATTTTGGCAAATTCCAATTGATGAGCGAGATCGTTACAAGACAGCATTTATAGTTCCATTTGGACATTATGAATGGAATCTAATGCCGTTTGGTATCAAAAATGCTCCTTCAGAATTCCATCATATTATGAATGATATTTTTAATCCCTATACTATATTCATAATAGTATATATTGATGATGTCATTATTTTCTCAAACTCTATTGAACAACATTTCAAACATTTGCAAATTTTTTATCGAGTCATTAAACAAAATGGTTTGGTGATTTCAGCGTCTAAAATGAAGCTTTTCCAAACTCAAGTCATATTTTTAGGTCATTATATTCATCAAAGAAAAATTAGACCAATTCCTAGAGCAATTGAATTTGCGAACAAATTCCCTGATGAGATTAAGGATAAAAATCAATTAAAAAGGTTTTTAGGGTGTCTTAATTATATTGCTGATTTCTTTCAAAAATTAAGGCAATATTGTGCTCCCTTATTCAAACGCTTACAAAAGAATCCCCGTGCATGGTCTAGTAGTCATACGAAAATAGTCAAAGTAGTCAAACAAAGAGTCAAGTCTTTACCCTGCCTAGGAATTCCCAATCCTCATGCGTTGATAGTAGAGACTGATGATTCAGATATAGGATATGGTGGAATTCTCAAACAAAAATTGCCCTAGAATTCAAATGAACAATTGGTTCGTTTCCATTCAGGAGTTTGGAATAGTTCTCAGAAAAACTATTCTACTTTTAAAAAGGAAATTTTATCCATTGTTCTAAATATTTCAAAATTTCAAGATGATCTTTTTAATAAAAAATTTCTTTTCTGAATTGATTGCAAATCGGCAAAAGAAGCGTTACAAAAAGATGTTCAAAATCTTGTTTCCAAACAAATATTCGCTAGATGTCAAGGTATATTATCAGTATTTGATTTTGATATTGATTATATAAAAGAAACTAGTAATGCCCTTCCAGATTTTCTAACCAGAGAATTCTTGCAGGGACGAAATACCAATTTAAAATGAGTGCTAGTAGTGCTAGCAATAAAAAAGGTAAAGAAGTTAAAAAAGAATTTCAAACCCCTGCCGATTATGCATTGGCAAAGCCCAAAACACAATTCAAACCTTAAATTGCCTCAGGAATAGGACCTCCAATACCTACTCAAAACAATTTTTCAATGCTTCAGGAGTACCCTCCTTCGACATACACGCAAGCAGTCCAAACACTTGCTTCCTCCTCCTCAAAACTTTCCAAACCACCAGAAAAGCAAAGTCCATATATTAAAAAAGCAATTCACGATCACATTACTCTTACAACACTCATGGAACTTCCTCAAAACTCAGTCCAAATAATTCATCAATTTACCGGGAGAATTTTCTCTCCTTCTACTTTCTGGTTCACTGATGACCCCAGGAAAACTCAAAGGTTTTATGAATTAATCCTAGTTGACTCCAAGTTAGCTTTTTTCACTCACAACAAAAGCCAAACACATTCTAACCCAGACTTCATATCCTTCTCAAAATGCATTATACAAAAGGTGGTAACACCTAGAGAATGGGGGAGCCCGTTCCAAGAAAGAAAATTCGCGGTCCACTTTGTTCCAAATTCCTATAATTACCACGATTATAGAATGGGCTGGTTTAGGGCATTTTTTTTCTGGCCTTTTGGTCATTCATGGTTCTTCAAAATTAACCAACCCACTACCTCATTTCTAATATGGTTTTATGAATGGTGGGAATGCTTTGGCGCCATTCCTGAAATCTTTCCTCCTCCAGCCCATAAAGCATGGCTCAATTACAAAATTAACTTTAAAGGAGAAGAATATCTCAAGATTGTCTCCTTCTTTACAGATTTTCAAATACAATGGATTTTCTGTTGGAGTTTTAGGTATATTCAAACCTTTCCACCTCCTTTACCTCTTGCACTTTCCAGAGAATTCAATGTCAAATGGTGGGATCAATTTGACGTCAAATATTGTTCTATTGAAAATGTCCGAAATTTGCTCGAAAAAGGACAAAAGGCAGTATTTGGATCCCCTTCCTCTCTCAAAACACCTTCCAAATCAAAAATCAAATCCCCTACCGGTTCAACTTCCAGCCAAAGCTCCATTTCAAAAGAACGAATACAATTGTTCAAAATCCTTGAGCAATGCACTCAATTAGCCAAGGATTATGTAATTTATCTCAAAGAACAAGAAGATCAGGATGACTCCTCTTCCAAAGGATCTTCTACTCCAATCTTGATGGATTCTCAGGATCCATTTGAAGAATAAAAAAAATAAAAATAAAAATAAATAATTGCCTCCTTATTCTTGGCTTAAGTTTCGTCACCTTTTCATCCATGTGTCCCACTGAACACCCAACTTACTTAATACCCCTTTTGCCACCTCAGAAGCAAAGCAACATTCAAAAAATATATGCCTATCATTCTCATCATGCTCTGCACATAACAAGCAAACAGGAACAACCTGCTTGAACTTTAGCAATGTGTCTTTAGTCCTAAGTTTACCCATGATCTTCAAACATGCAACAAAACTGCATTTAGGTAAACTGACTTAATTCAAGACCACATTAAACTTCTTGTCCTCCTCATTGCATTGTAAAGCCCAATTATAGCAAGACTTAGTGGAGTATCTCCCATTACCAGCAACCTTCCACTTAGTCCTATCAGTAGTAAAACCATCCTTGAACTTGTCCCTTACCTTAAGGATCTTCTTCAAATGCCGACTGTCATCTAGTCTAGGGGCACAACTACAGATGTCATTTTTCTTAAGATAAATAGAATGTACCCATTTCACCCACATATTATCAGCTTTTCGAGCTGAATCCCGGATCAGATTAGCTACAAGAGTTTGGTTCCATAACAAAAAGTTCTTGAGGCTTGCACCCCCATCATTTTTGTCTTAGACATGTTAACCCAATCAACTATTGCTTTTTTGTGACGTTGTTTTGTATTCCATGAAATGAAATATCTGCATAGCTTATCCATAGCCTTGAGCACACAATTTGGAAGCATAAACTTGCTGGCCCAATACATAAACATCCATATTAGCACTGAGTTCACCAGTTGCACACTTCCAGCATATATGACAGAATTTAGAATTCCAAAAAGAAATTCTACTTGTAATTTTTTCCACCATCAGTTTCCAATCAGAATTGCAAAACCTTATGGAGGAAACAGAAATCCCCAGACCCTTGAAATGAAGGGACCCTTTAGTCTGGAGAACAAGGTCTCTCTCAACATTTTGACCAATACCACTGAAATAAATGTGAGACTTTTGGAAATTCACATGAATTCAAGAAACATAAGAGAAACATTTTAACCCCTTAATCAAAATACCAACTAAAACCGTGTCTTCTTTGCATAACAATAGTAGATCATTTGTAAAGATAACCTGAAACATTTTGAGGGAGCTAAATCTCACATGATATTTAAATCCTCAAGCCTGAATGCACATCTTTAAGTACCTTATAAGATACTCCATGACAATCACAAAGAGAAGTGGAGACATAGGGTCACCTTGTTTGAGCCCATGTCCAGCGGGAAAAAAGCCATGAAATTCACCATTTTATGACCAAAGTGTAAGTAGTAGCTTCCATGCAAGCCACGACTCACATTGCAACATTTTCATGAAACCCAAATATTTGCAGCACCTTCTTCAAAAAGGAGCAGCTAACAGGGTCATATGCCTTTTGAGGATCAATTTTCATCACAAAGCAAGATCCAACATTCTTTATATTATACCCTCTGACCAGCTCTTGGCTGAGCAAGATATTATGCCCAATTTGCCTCCTAGCCACAAAAGCCCCCATTGAATGATCCATGAGCTTAGCCAAAATAACTTTCAACCTTTGACAAATGAGTTTAGTGATACATTTGTAAAGCACATTACAACAAGCGATGGGACTATACTCAGCTGGGGTAGCTGGATTATCAATTTTTGGCACCAATGATATTGAAGTAGCTCCTACTTGCTTCAATAGTTTACTATTTATGAAGAATTCTAAAACTGCTCACACATTGTATCACGACCACATCCCAAGCACCCTTGAAAAATGCAATACTATACCCATCAGGGCTAGGGGCTTTAGCACTTGGAATAGAAAACAAGGTCTTCTTAATTTCTGCTTTTGAGAACACCTTCATAATCTCCTCATTATCTGCTCCACTGATGATGTACCCATCATTAATATCAGCCAAGTCATCCACATGTATTACCTATCCAGGGCCTAAGAAACCCTGAAAATGTTGTACAAAATCACTAATCATTCTTTGTTTGTCTATCACTAACTGATCACCATTGATGATAGAAGTAATACTATTAGTTGCCCTCTTCTTCATGATACTATTGAAGAAGAATGCAAAACACTGGTCCCCATAATTAAGCGGAATCCTGCTTTTTTGTTGTGAAAAGCTCAGGTGAGCATAGCTCAACCTATTGAACTCATGTAGACACTCCCTTTCTTTCTCTTGCAGTTCCACGTTTTGACAATTCACCCTCAACTGAGACTGAATGGTGTCAAGACACACCTTGGCTCTATCTTTCTTCATTCCAATGTCTACGAACTGATCTCTATTAAGCTTTCTCAGCTCACCTTTCAACAACTTCAGTTTTCTAACCAATTGAAACATTTTGACCCCCTCAATATTGGACCCCCATTGCTTGTGAACTATTGCATGAAACTCTGAATGTTTTCCCTGCAACTTGAAGTGTCTAAAAGGCTTAATAACACAATGATCAGACACCCCCACATTAGTGAAAAAACCTTCAGACCTCTGAAATTTACTTGTCCAGTCACTGTTGACAAATACATGGTCTATCTTTGTATAAACCGTATCATCCCCCTCTTGTTTGTTTGTCCAGGTATGTTCAGGTCCTTTGTATCTGGACTACACCATACTAGACCATTTGAGCCAGTGAGAAATCTCTTTAATATCTTCCCATCTGACTGGAGCACCTTCTATCCTATATGTCACCTCTTTGAGACAATTGAAATCTCCACAGCACATCAAAGGAAGGCCATCCAAAGCAAGCCATTGCAACATACTTCACAACTCCTTTCTTATGGGGGCTGCATCATATGCATAGACAAAGCTACAAAAACATGTTTCTAGTAACCTTATGAGTCACCTGACAATGCACCAAATGGTTTTCTGAATGAACTACAACAATCTCAAACACATCTGATCTCCGAAAACCCAGATCCTCCCCCTTTCAGTACCTACCACAGTAAGGAAGTTACACCAACTTGGCATCATGCTAGCAGCAAATGCGTCCCTTCTACTGTCCAGCACCTTATTTTCTTAAACAACAACCAAGCTGCTTTTATTTACAAAATAAAAACTCCTTACTTCATGTTGTTCATAAGGATTAGTACAACCCCTAACATTCCAAAACCCTATGTTATTCATGGGCATCAAGAATAGGAGAGTCACCTGGGTCTATTGGATCCCCAACATCCATTCTAGCATCATCCTCAGCAGCATCTTCTGTCAATGCACTAAAATTGTTAACCATTGTCACAACATTGGTACACCTTTCTAGCCTTGATCTTCCTTTAGCTCCTCTAGTTACCACAGTACACCCATCACCCGAATGCAACATTTCACCAGCCTTTACCATCATGACTAATATGTGAAGTCACAATTGGTAAAAGTGTCCCACATGAAACTTGACTAACCTACACAAAGCTACCCTCACTGTTAGAGACATCTACGTATCCCCTATTTAGACTGGAACAGTCACTACTACAGATTAGATATATTACATCAGGTGTTTTACGCCGGATGTTCACTCACACGACGTAATAATTCACGCATTGGCATAATCATAATTAAAACAACAATTTCTTAGGTATAATATGACGGTTCTTTTTCTAACCAACGTAAAAAAGTATTTACTACGTCGGAGATTATTTCAACCGCAGTAATAAATGGTTCTCTAAAATTAGAGTGCGACATTTGGACTTGTTTTTTGTCATCACGCAAACTGTACCTGTAGTAATAAACATAAACTAATTATTTTTTTTGGCTTTCCTTTAATTTTTTCGATATTTTGAGTTCCCAACACATGGAAGTAAGTGAAGTACATAAACTCCCCCCTTCAACCCAAAATAAGTCATTTACTATCACACCCTTAGCATCGTTCAACACCCATCTGCACAACTAACAGCCGACTTGTGCCCCCGACTCCCATCTCTGTAGTTTGAGCCCTAGCAACGACGAGGGTGGGCATGAATCACTTCCCATCACGAGCCACAGATTATACTAAGCGAGAATCGCTCCACCCGAGCCAGCGCCACCCTCTTTTAGTCGCTTGAGCCCTATCACTACTTCAACTTACTACCCTCCTCACGAATTTTGCTTCCCATCATGTGATTTTGTATTAGGTAAGTTTTATAAGGTTTTAATTGTTGATTTTAGAATTTCATTACTAAATGGTTTAATTTCTTATTTTAGTGTTTGATTTTAGGGTTTAATTTCTGACTTAAGATTTAGTTTTTATTTTTAATTATCATTCTCTTCAACCTATGTTCTTTAATTCCCATTCTCAATGCCTAAAGAGTTAGATGACTGAATGTGCGTGTGTGTTGTTGTGCACGTGTGTTGTGCGTGTTTCTATGTGCGATCGTTTATGTTTGCGTGCATGTCTGTTTTGTGTGTCTTATGTGTGTGTGCACATGTGATTCACTGTATTTGTGTTTGTATGTGTATCCAAGTTCCATGTGTGTGTGTGTGTGCGCTTCTCGTTTTATGAGTTAATGCGTGTTTGTTTCGTGTGTCTATGTGTGTTTGTGTCTGTGTGCTTCCCTGTTTTATGTGTGTGTGTGTGTGTGTGGTTGTGTTTCTATGTGTGTGTGTGTGTTTGGGATAGAGTCGGGGATAGGGAGTTAGAGGTTCGGGAAAGGGGGGAACGGGGTCTAGGATCAAGAGGCATCGGGTCTGGTTAGGGGGACATGGGAGGCAGTGGGTAGGGGAAGGGGGGAAGGGGGTCGGGGA
>ONZA01005920.1:10055-22160 GCA_900322205.1 Kewa caespitosa
CCATAAACACACCTCATTGTCGTGGGGGGTACGCGTGCCTATATTGTTTCAACTTCCGCCTTTCTTTCCCCTCATCCGGGACATGCGGCAGGGCGTGGCCTCTACAGTTGTTTGCATTACTGCTTATTAGTCATTCTTTAGTTTATGAAAATCATTAGTTGGAACCTCTATGGTGCAAAGAAAGCTTCCGCTAAGGGCGAACTTCAGTTCTTAATCCAAAAGTTTAAGCTTCACATCCTTTTTATCATTGAAACTAAAACTTCAAGATTCAACTCAGAACGAATTGCATCCTCTCTTGGATTCCCTTAATTTCTTATAGTTGACCCTATGAGACATTCTGGAGGTACATGGGCCATGTGGAACACAACCTCCATTGATGTGTTATCTGTCTGTAACGATAACAGAATAGTTTCCTTAAAAGTCTTGGACTAATAGAATCTTAAGGAAAGTATTATCTCTGAAGTACATGGCCCAGCACAACAACATGAAAAAGCTCTATTATGGGATCAACTAACAAATATGGTTAGAAACTGGAACTGACCTTGGTTCCTTATCGGAGACTTTAACGAACTTCTCACATTAGGCGATAAGAAAGGTGGATCAGTCCCACACTTTAACAGACTTAGAATTTTACAACAGTTCTCCACTTCCACCAGTGCGATCAATGTACCTTTTACAGGTAGCCCATTCACATGGCGAAGAAACGTTAATGGGAACTTTATATTTGAACGACTTGATAGAGCCTCCTGTAGCACCAACTGGATCAATATTTATCCAGATTTTCTTTTAACTCCAGGCTCCTTTTCATGCTCCAATCATACTCACTTCTTTTTCATACACGAAACTCCAATCAATTTGTGCATAGACCATTTAAATTCCAACCAGGTTGGACGTATAACAATGAGACAACCCACATAGTTTGCAAAGGTTGGAATGCTTCCTTTCAGGGATATGCCATGTTTTCCGTCTCCAAAAAATTGAAACACCTTAAATGTAATCTCAAAACCTGGCACAAATTAAGATATGAAAATCTTAATGATAAATTAAGTAAAAATTTACAGAAACTAGAGTTTGTCGAAACTACATTAATATCAAGCCCTTCGGATCAAAGACTTATCCTGTGGCAAGATCGTCTAATTAAAAAACGAGAGAAAATGATGTTATTTAATCAGAAATCCTGGGGAGAGTATGCAAGGAAACCATGGCTTACCCATGGGGACTGTTATTCAATGTTATTTCATATTAGGAATAAAGTCCGAAACCATAAGAGAACTCTATATAGGATTAAAGACTCTACAGGTGTCTGGATAGATGAACAGGANNNNGTCCTTAGTCAATTCTCTCAATGTTTTAAATAGAGGTTCCAATTTGATCAGTCAAGATCTAACCCTCTTATCATTTGTGAAGTCCCACCTGTAATTACGTCGGACCAAAATGCTAATGAGCCCAGTCACAAATGATGAAATTAAACAAGTAGTTTTTCAATTATAGCCTTATAAGGCTCCGGCTCCTGACGGTCATGGTCCAATATTTTTTTAAAGATACTGGTACATTGTGCAAGTAGATGTCATTAGAGCCATTAGAGAACTTTTTACTAGTGGGAAACTGCTAAAAGAACTTAACCATACTATAATTACCTTGATCCCGAAAATCCACGAACCGGAAAACCCAACCGTTATCGTCCTATCAGTCTTTGTAACACCATTTACAAATTCATCTAAAAAATTTTAGTCAACAGATTACGTAAGGTTCTCAACTCTATTGTAGGACCTTATCAAAATGCCTTTGTGCCAGGACGAAACATCCAAGATAATTTGCTGCCCGTTTTGGAGATTAATAACATGTTCTATAAATCTAAGAATAAAACTGGGCGGATGGCCCTAAAGTTAGATATGGAAAAGCATATGACAGAATTGAATGGTATTTTCTATCCCAAGTATTAAGTAAGTTTTGCTTCTCCCAGCAATGGATCCACTGGATTACTGAATGTGTCTCGACAATTACATGACTTTTTTAAGCCAACGAGAGGATTAAAGAAATGTGACCCTCCTTCCCCCTACCTATTTATTCTATGTATGGAAGTACTAGCAAAAAGGCTAGCTTTATCCTCAGATAAAAAAAGTGTAGTAGTCTTAAAAATTGCCCCTAAAGCGCCAATTATTCCAAGCCTTTTCTTTGCAGATGATAGTATCTTGTTTTGCAAAGCAAACCGTAAATCGGCGTGAATAATTAAAAATATCCTGGACAAATTTTTCCATCAATCAGGCCAATTGGTTAACTACCACAAATCGTCCATAATGTTTTCTCGAAAAGTTTCAACTTCTTCTAAACAAGTTACAACAATTTTCAATGTCCCACACAGAACTTCACTAGGTAAATATCTAGGAGTCCATTTTAATGGAAGGCGCGTTGACAAAATTACTTATGAAAATATCCTTAAAATTTCATGTGATAAATCTCAAACATGGAGAAATAATATATTATCGAAAGCTGAAAAAAGAGCCCTTATTCAGAGTAATTAAAAAGCAATGCCCTCGTATGTCATGCAATCCAATAAATCCGATCACCAATTTGTAAAAAAATCGATTGGATTAATAGGCAATTTTTTTGGAAATTGAATTTAAAAAGACAAGGAATCCCCTTTTTGGCATGGAATAAGGTGTGCAGGCCTAAAAGTCAAGGAGGGCTAGGACTTAGACAAACAGAAATAACAAATCAAGCCTTCTTAAGTAAACTATGCTGGAAATTCTAACCCAACCACAAAATTTATAGGTCCAATCCACTTCAGCCAAATACTTAAATAAGACTTCGTTCTTTGAAAGTAAGAAAAAAACCTGCTAATTCACCTATTTGGAACCACATCTTGGCAACGAGATCTCTCATCAGAAAAGGTATCAGATAGATAATAGGAAATGACCACAACATTAACTTTTGGATTGACAATTGGTATCTACTGGAAAGTATCAAGGACCATCTTAAATTAACAAATTCAGCGATTGACAATATTGATCTTAAGCTAAGCAAATTTATTGCCTCAAATTTTGAATGGGATTTCCCTAAACTGTTGAATTTTGTTCCATTGACCATAGCAAAAATCATAAAAGGCATTCCGATTCCCAAATACCATTTACCTGACAGGATGGTATGGAGAGTTTCAGCTAATGGCCTTTTTAATACAAAATCGTCTACTCGCCTTGCTCATTATCTTCGGCATGGTACTAAACCAGACTGGGAATATAACTGGATCTGAAAACTTGATGGAGCCTCAAAAATTATTATCTTCCTATGGCTCATATATCATAAAGCTCTTCCAACTTGCCACTTTCTCAACAAAAGAGGAATGGACCTAAATGATAAGTGTCCTTTGTGTAACAAAAATTTTGAGACTATAAAACATATGTTCTTAACATGTCCATGGTCCTCAAAATTGTGGAAAAATGCGGCAACTACTCAACGGACCAATGTTAGACCGCCTACCCCACCCTTCAATTTAAGACAATGTCTTTCGGATCTACATCAAAATTCTTAGCTTCATTTTGATAAAGTAGCTTATCTGCTTTGGACTATTTGGAAAACAAGAAATGAAAAAATAAAATTAGACGAAAAATATATTCAGTGATTGTAGCTATTGTCCGAGCCTCAGCTCTGTCTAGAGAGTGGAAAACTAGAATGGAACTAGATGACCGCTTTGCAAAAGTTTCTAACCAACATCTTCCTTGCAGGAACCCAACCCACATCAACGTCAAGTGGACCCCTCCTCCACAAGGTGCTGTCAAGCTTAACTTTGACGGTGTTTATAAGAACTTAGACTCGGCAGCAGGTTTCATTATTCGAGACAGATGTGGAGATATGATCCATGCCAAAGCTACTAATGTAGGATCTACCTCAATACTGGTAGCTAAAGCTACAGCTCTTCATGATGGTATCCACAAGGCCATCACCTGCCTTCCTTCTAAGCTTATCATAAAAGGAGACAACCTAATCGTCATCAATGCACTTATCAACCTAATCATCATCAATGCAGTGTCGGGGTCTATGGCGCTTAAATTGGATATGATGAAAGCTTATGACAGAGTTGAATGGATGTTCTTAGAGAAGATAACGAGTAAGATGGGCTTTGACGGAAATTGGATCAATGTAGTGATGAATTGTGTCAAATCAGTCTCTTATTCTTTTCTCATTAATGGTGAACCTAGGGGTTTCCTTAAACCTACTAGGGGGCTTCGACAAGGAGATCCTATCTCACCTTACCTGTTTCTGTTGTGTGCGGAAGGTTTATCTAGTCTGCTAACTAATGTTGTGAATATTGGTAATATTTGTGGCCACAAAGTGTGCAGGGCGGCCCCAGAGATATCACATTTGCTTTTTGCTGATGATACTTTGATCTTTGCAAAGTCTACGGAGTTGTAGGCTGTTTCTATAAAAGAGGTTCTAAGTTGGTATGAGGTTGCCTCGTGTCAGAAGATAAATCTTGACAAGACTACAGTGACCTTTGCTAGAGGGGTCCCTTGTGAGATGAGACAGAAGATTGTTGATATCCTTGGAGTCAATGAAGTTCCTTTCCATGATAAGTATCTTAGGATACCTACTTATGTTGGTAAGTCAAAAAAGAGACCATTTCTTCCGATTCAAGATAGAGTGTGCAAGCGTCTCCAAGGATGGATGGAGAGGTGTATCTCATGGGCGGGTAAGGAGGTGTTGATAAAGGCTGTAGCCAAAGCTATTCCGACCTATACCACGAGTATATTCAAACTCCCTCCTTCTTTTTGTAAGGAGCTCCATACTCTAATCCGTAAGTTTTGGTGGGGACATAAGGATGGGAAAAGGAAAATTTGTTGGGTAAAATGGCGCTCTCTTTGTGATACAAAAGATGATGGTGGTTTGGGATTCTGAGATCTCCGTGCTTTCAATGATGCGATGTTGGCAAAACAAATATGGAGGATAATGGATAATCCGAACTCTCTGTGTGCTCGTTTGCTTAAAGCTCGCTACTTCCCGTCTAGCTCTATTTTGGATGCTGAGTTAGGGCATAGGCCTAGTTATGTATGGCGTGGTTTATGGGGTGCGAGGAAAGTTATCGAACAAGGGTTGCGACGGATGGTTGGCAACGGTTGTTCGATCAAACTTTGGGGCTCTAGATGGCTTCCTCGACCTCACACTTTCAAGCTGATCACTTCGAAGGGAGATGGTGTAGCGGATAAATGGGTGGCTGAATATTTTGATTTTGATAATGGGATTTGGAATGAGCAAAAATTGAGACAAAACCTTCTTGCAGTTGATGTGGAATGCATTCTTAATATTCCTTTAAGTGGTCTTTGGCCAAATGATAAACTCATGTGGCACTACTCTAGCTCGGGTGAGCATTCGGTCCGGTCAGCGTATCATCTAATCATGGAGGGTAAACTTAATAATTCGAGACCTCAATGCTCGAGTGGGAGAGATATATTCTGGAAAAATCTCCGTAGNNNNAATATTCCTCCTAGAGTATATATCTTTGCTTGGCGCGCGTCGAGTAATGCACTACCTGCTGTGGCTAATATTAACCGACGCATCAATCATGTCTGAGTTTGGTCTTTCTACCATTAACTCTTACAATTTTTCGTTAGCAGAAGATTGTACTTTATTTAATATCCTCCTAGATGATAAGAGGGGAGTCACTCCCCGGCGGAGAGTGACTTACCCATTGAAATACCTTTTTATCTCTATGGAAAAAAAAAAGAAATGAAACAAATAAAAAAATCAGAAAAATAGAAAAGAAATACACACGCACGCACGCACGCACGCACACACACACACATACGGGAAAAGAAAGTGATTTTATTTGGGGAAAATAATATTGAATTGTTGTATCCCTAATTTATGACATAAAAAAACGAAAAATCATATGTACATGAAAATAAAAAGAAAAATAAAATGTGAGTCAAAAATTAAAGAAAACAAAATTGGGATTTTTATTTTCTCAAAACTTTATGACATGAAAAGGAAAATGAAATGGAAATAAAATGATGAAAATAAACAAAAATTAGAAAACCCCTCCCAAGATGATCATTGGGGATTAGGACCTGTGTGAGCCTACATAAGGTCATGATTTTCTTTGTACTTTCTAGCACACGAAATTTCATGGCTTTTGGGTGTGTTTTTGCTTTCTGAAATGGATGTTTTTGCGGTTTTTTATAATATGAAAAAAATATGAAAAATGTAGGCCAAATTGCTCAAAGTATACGGAGGAGTAGAGTATAGTTTCTACTGGGTATATTTTTTGTGTTTGCTTCTATTTGCATGGAGTTTATATAGGAGAACCTTCCCCATTGCCAGTGTGCTATTTAATGCACCACAGCCCAGCGAATATCACTAATTTGGCGGGACACTGACCGAATACAGTGAATATCGTTTGGAGCCTAGCTAATAGGGACATATTCGCTGGAAACTGAAGCGTAAACATGAATGAAACTGTCGGGAAGCTAAACAGACAGAGAATATAGGAAACATTTGCCCTACAACCAAGCAAAGATGGGTGTATGCACTGGGTGCCAGGCGATATTGTCCATAATCGTTGTAACTGCGGTGTGTATATAGGCATATTTGCTGACGTTTTGAACTTTTTCGCGCGTTAAGCCTTGGCTTTCCTTGACGTGCAAGGTTGGAAGAAGGATCTTGAAGCCTCTAGGGTGGTGTGAAATGAAACTTTTACCCTTGGACTTCGTTTGACTTTGAGTTTTATCGGTTCGCGTGCTAAAATGTCTAAGAAAGGTTTTCCTAAACTAGTTATCGTCATCGGGTCATAGGGGCGACACTATTTTGATGTCAACACCTAGTTCCTTATGATTAAACTCTCTCACAAAGTACCTTTAGAAAGTTTCATGCAGGTTTACCACAACGAGTTTCTTTACGATCCGTCTGGTTAGCTCATTAGTGTGTTCAAACCTTAGTCCCTCACAACATGAAGACTGTATTCCTTGCCAACTCCTCTATTCTCATTGTAGTCATGATTGCTTTCAACTGAAGGCTTTATTAGTGAAACAAATTTACAACTTTGAGCTTACGTTAGTAGTATAAGCTGTTAATATTTGTAATCATAAAAACATAGGGAATTAGGGACTCTACAAATTCCCTCATTTTGATGATCACAAACACTGACGCTTATGATTCACATAAGAATATAAAGTGACCAATTGCTACTTCAAAATCCAATAAACAGTTCCATTATCATATACCATAGTACCTTTTTACCAATACTTTTCCCTGTCAAAACCAAAAATCAAAATAAAATCAAAAGTAACTATGAATTAAGTCTACTCCTAATAAAAACCTAACAAAAATTTTTTCCCTTTTCGCATCATCAAAAGTCACTCTTAACCTGCACATGCTCATACTTATTGACAAAAACTGATAAATATCACAAACCAGATCCTATAAGCAAGCACTACTACACAGACCATGTAATACCAAAAAGTTAACAAACATGCATCATGATGAGCATGTGTACCTCTCTCGCATGAGTACGAGAGGACCAGCCCAAGCTGAAAGCCTCCAAATGTGCTTTTTCATAGTGGAGACGACCTTTAAGGTCACGTTGGTCTCCTCTAAGTTCATCTACAAGGTTGAAAGAAAAGAAAACATCAGTAAAGAATGCATCACTAAGATCATGAAAAGAAAATAAAGCCATGGAGTGTGACGTGCATAGCCCTCGGCTCCCTTTTGGCAGCAGCGGATACTCGCACTCGTTCAAACTGCACCTTCGCAACCTCAAGCATGACTCGAGTCTCAGAACGTGGCTAATCGACAAGGTCGGCACCAGAATGCATTGTCCACCCTGTAAATAATAATAAATAAATAAATAAATAAATAAAACCTCCATCAGATTTCGTGAAATTGAAACTAAAATCAAAAATAAGCCAAGCCAAGGCTTACCTCGGCCAAAAAAAGAGTGGCGAGCACCATGCGATCCCTACAGAACGCCTCCTAAAAAAGACCTGGGTCGTCATCACCCACCTTCTGAATGAAAGAGGAAAAAAGAGCACCTCGCGAAGCTTCTCTAAACTCATATGCGTGAAGGCAATCAGCCCCGAACATGAAGTCGGGGGGATCCAAAGGGACCTCAAACCTCCCAACAGTCTTCTTGGTCAATCGCTCACCGAGAAACCACGCATGACCTAACGATCCCTCGAACAAGATTCTCTTCCTTTCCTACTCCATGGAAGTGTGGCGTACTCCAGCCGGGACTCAACTCACGTTCCCCCACGAAGTGTAAGTAACATGAGGAAAACAAAAGAAAAGCGTTAGAAAAACGCTAGTGCATAATACAAAAACTAACACAAATACATGCATCTCATGTGTACCTGACGTGCGGTGAACTTGTTAAGCACACGCCACTACTTCGAGAGACGAAGCTCTTTAGCAGGACCATGGTAGGTCGACGACCGGCGAGCCTAGATGGGAAAGGCCCGAGGATCCTTACACCATGGCCAGAAAATAGGAAAATGCTGGTAGAATCATATTTGCGAAAGAAATTGTCAGCAATCAGAAGAGAAATCAAGCATAAAGCAATGGGAGGCTTAAAAGGGGCATTACCTCAATGACCTTCCAAAAACAACCAAGGAGAATATCCTTCTTCTTCACTTGATGGCCCCCCTGCCTCAAGTACTTCACCAGGGTCGCATAGCTACAAGCGCCCCAATTGTAGTCACAGATCATCTCGATCGTCTCGAGAGCCAAAAGGTAGAAGAAATAGAGACATCAACCCTTGGCCACGAACAAGATACAAGACAAAAGATAGGCGACAAAGAGCCATACCGCCTAATCAAAAGCCAACTTCTCTAGATGATCTGTGAGAACGATCTTAAAGATGGAGTCGTGTATGGCCCCATCATTGAGAGTTGAGAGCCTCACATAGTCGGCCCCAAACATGGCCGTGATCCTCTCATACTCATGATAGAATGACCCATCAAAAGCAAGGGGCTCACCGATGAAACAACTATCGCTGATCAACCCAAACTCGAACGTCGTGATCGTCATCTCGGCCATAGGAAGGTGGAACTTGTAGGTTGTGTCCCAAAAATTATCAACAAGAGTTTGCATGATCGACAAGCTCACGTACTCGCATTTGAGGAGTGAACTATACAAAGGGTCATATACCGATCTCAGCAAAACAAACATCAAAGTCATAGCCAAGTGCCCTAACCAACGAGCGGTACATAGAGATAACCTCACCAAGGCCACCGTAACCTCTCAGTTTCGCCTTCTCCTCCTCTAAGAAGATCATGAAGAAGACAAAATCACCAAGATAGCCCGGAAAAGAAAACATGATCATGGGCAACACGCAAGTGTACCTATGCATATGTACAACCAGAAATTCCGCATTTTACCAAGCCAGACATGCATAACATGAAATATATTCTAAAGCTATGAAACATGAACTAAACGACTCATCCAATTTTTTTCTAGCAACATAAACACTACACGAGTTATACTGAGTGCATTTCTAACAAAAAAATCGATCAAAACTCTCATGTGTACTTTGTCGAACACTTGGCGTGCATGACTCATATCAACATATATTTGTGAAATTCAAGCATTACCACACCCATTTATCAACAGACCATACACATACATCATATACACATCACGTACAACATCCCAAAGCATCATACATCCACATACCAACCAAAATTCATCCTGAATTCACCAACTTTGCAAATAGAAGTAAAATTTTGAAACTTATCGCCATATGCCTCGCCCGGTGAGGTAGATGATCGTCAACATCGTAGATGACGACCGAAGGGTTACAATCATGCTTTGAATATCATTAGGATCGGGTGAACCAATCCCGGTTCAGTACTCTTCCCCTACCATGCGTCGCAAGTATTTCAGGCCTCCCTTGGGACGACCCCATAAAATGTAGTGAACCTGCTCCACTTGAGCCTCCTCATTGGCATCTTGATCGTTAGGGACGTCAAGAATCATCATCGTGATGAAGATCATGAAGAAATCGAACAAAACCTCCATTTTCGATTCCTAGCAAGCACTCACTTCGAATGGACAAATTTCTTGAAAAAAGAGAGAATTTGTTAGTGAAAAGTGATGGAATTTAGGCTAAGGATTACAGAAATTAAGTCTTAATCTGATCGGTGATGAGATTTGAGTGTAGAATCGTGAGAAAACGAGAGAAAAAACGAGGAAAGCGAAAGAAAGAATTTTGCTAAAGAAGTTTGGTAGCTTTTTGGTCCGCTACTTAAGTCAACCCCCAGCGATTATCAATGTATTCATTGGGCATCCAGCAAATTTAGTCATGTTTGCTTGGCCCAGCCCAGCTCCGTTTCAGAATTTCATTTTGCAGCCCACCTATACGCTATATATATTTCAAAAATATTCGACCATTGTAATATTTACGCTGGAGGAATTTAGCGCAGCACTATTCAAGTCCATAAAGTCCGGGTCACCAAAAAAAAAAAAAAAAGGACTTGACCATGACGGTCACTAAAATCTGTTAAAATTCATTTTTTGTCTCAATTAGTCAATAAAAGACTAAATATTTATTGTGACTTGGGTACTCAATAAAAACTTATATTTATATTCTATTGACTCATGTAGTCAATAAAATCCCATTTAAACAATATTCTGACTCGGGTAGTCAATAACAACCCATATCACTACTTATTATGACTCGGGAAGTCAATTAAAATCCATATTTATATACTTTTGACTTGGGAAGTCAATAAAGGCCCCTACATTTATACATAAGTTATTCTTCCAAAATCAGAATGTCGATAAACTCCTACAAATATTATTTTTCAACCTTAGGATGTCGATAAACTCCTACAAAAATTGTTTCCAACCCTAGGATGTCGATCAACTCCAACAATATATTACTCTTCCGGCCTTAGAATGTCTATAAATTCCTACAAATATTATTCTTCCGATCCCAAGATGTCGATAAAATCCAACAAATACTATTTCCAACCCCAGAAAGTCGAATTTTCCTCCGCTAATTTTATTCTTGACCCGAGATGTTATTAAAAGTCGAGATATTACAATTATTGACCTAAGTCGACGAAATGATTCTTCACAAAGGATAAGGGCATGTACCCTGATTCATACAATTACAGCCACCCAATCGGTAAGCTAGTGCATTCAACACTTATAAAAAAAATACTTTGACCTTCACCACTTCATGCCTCGGTCAAAGTGGGGGCTTTTATTGACACCGAAATAGTGTCACCTCTAGAACCCGATAACGATAACTAGCTGATGGAATCTTACTCAAACTTTTTAGCACGCAAACCGATAAAATCCGAAGTCAAATGAAATCAAAGGGCAAAATCATCAATTCATATCACACTAGGAACTTCTAGAAGTTTCCTTCAACCTTGCGCGCCAAGGAAAGCCACAACTTAACGCAAGAGGAAAGCCAAAGGGAAGCGAATATGCAATATTCACTGCATTTACAGCTATTATGGAGAAAATTGCTAGGATCCCAGTGAATATACCCATATTCGCTAGGTTGTAGAGCAAATTTTGCTCATATTCGTTGTCTCTTGAGTTGTTTGACTGCTTATTCGCCGTATTGCCCAACGAATATCTTCATATTTGCTGGCCCTTGGTGCATAAAATTAGCACACCGACAAAGGGAAAAGCTTCTATTATAAATAACCATGCAAACCAGAACAAAACGTACATAATATACAATCAGAAGGAAAAACTATACTCTCACACATACTTTAAGCATTTTGCTCATATATCTCACATTTTTTCACATTACAAAACCACAAAAATATCCCTTGCAAAAAACCAAAATACATTCACAAGAACTTAAACTTTCACGTGCTAGAAAGTCCAAAGAAAATCTCGACCTAAGGTAGGCTCCCGAGGGTCCTAATCCCAAATGATCATCTTGTGAGGGAATTTTCTAACTTTTTCTTATTTTTTATTCTTTTATGTCATGAAATTAGAGAAAATAAAATTTTCAATATTATTTTCTTTAATTTTTGACTCACATTTTATTTTTCTTCTCATTTTTCTTATTTTCATGTATATATAATCTTCTTTCTTTTAAATCAATGACTTTATTTTCTATACATACATACATGTGTGTAGGTGGGGGGGGGG
>ONZA01005924.1:761-14094 GCA_900322205.1 Kewa caespitosa
GTTGACGCGATTTATAACCAAATGTGAGTGCTTATCGTCAATTAAATCAAGTAAAATGAGCACTCATCAGTAGCATAAAAACTTTCCTGAAAACACCTATAATAAACCCACTTGAGAAAAATTTAAGGGTGAATATAAGGATTCTAAGTACGAGGATAGTGTATTTTTCAAACGATACAATCCATCGATACCTTATGATGGTTCGACCCTTTATCAAGGAAAACCTGGTGTGAAAGTCATATTTGTTTTGAATTTTATGAGGTATTACAGTTATAAGATGTGGGATATGCTTGAACTTTGACAGGAAGTAGCTGACTATTGTTTTATTAACAATAAAGACACTTCACACAGCGGTACTATTATGTTTTTCTTTTGCAGTAAATATTTTTTATTCCTAATATTTGTGCCGATATTATAATTAATAACCTTGCAGTAGTTGTAATCATCTCTTATTATTGTTGTTTGGGCCGTTTCTTCCTGGGCCTGAGCTTGGACCACAGACCCCTTCATTTCCACCCACGATGTACTCAGGATTGGCACATGGGCTGGTCCCTCTCGTTGGGCCCCTTCGACCGGCCTATGTCTCCCGTCGTCTCTGTCAGCCCTCTGGGTACATTATTTTGACTCATCTACCTTTATCTATCATAGAAAGGGACGAGAGTAATATCCGGGACTTGGACCCAAGACGCCTTTTTCTCCTCGTCCTCAGATGAGGGGGCCTTCAACAGAAGAAGTGCCGAAGGGACCACGAAGGCGGTAGAAGGGGGGAAGGACGAGACGATTGCCGGCAGGGATTTGCGGTATGGGACGAGACCAATTGGATGTCTCCCTTGAAGGGAAAACTTGTCATAGAAAGTTTTAGAAGGTTCTAAAAGTATCACGTGCGCTGCACACATGACCAAGAATAGTTGGCAGCTTTCAGGCCCACACTTTCGCCAGGCCCAAAAAGGAATGTCCACATGGCTTCTCCATAGTGGACGAGCCGCAACCCTAGTAGCACCTAGAGAATGTCTATAAGGTAAGAGAATGATTGATTTTGACAACTCATTGATTAGCTCATTTACATTCTCTCTCTAGAGCATTCAAGTCTTTCCACTTTCCCAAGAAAGACCTGACTGCCCTAAAAAGCTTTTTATTTGCCCCTTTGGGCAAATCCCTTTCCGGAACTCTCTTACTGACTTCTGCGCAGGTACACAGGGGTAGTTCACGTGTTATTTCTACGCAGGTACCCCTCTTCCAGTGAGCCATGTCAAAGTCCACCTCATCCCGTGCAACAGAGGCTCTTCAACCCTTTGAGTCTTCAAGGGTCCACTCTCCTTACCTAAAAGTACCCGAAACATTTGGCTCAGTCTGTGGGGAGTGGCCATCCAAAGTTGCATGAGATTAAGAAACAAAAAATGCATTCAAACACCTGAACCATAAAAAACTAACTCCATGTCGAATCATGAAGAAGAAACCCGCTCAGCCTCGTCCGCTAGAGGACGAGGCGACAACTAGGCCCCTGTCACGAGGGAGGAATTGGAGGCCTTGCAGGCCACCATCCTGGGGAACACGCAGAAGGTGTGCACGACCCTTCAAGAGAACATCCTGAATCACGTCGGGATGATGAAGCATCAAGATGAAGGCATTTCGAAGAAGACGCTCGCCACGGGGGCTCAGCGCTCGAAGAGCAAGCGGAACCTAGGGTCGCGAACTACCCAAGTGCTGAAGACCCCCCATTTTAGCCTGAGTGGTTCCAGCTCTTCCTCCTCGAAGTCCAAAAGCAAGTCGAAGGCCACCGGACAAAGTGAGAGTACGAAGATACCGGACAAGCCGAAAAGGAGCATAGGGGACCTATGACTCTCCATTGAGGCAATGAATAGGAGGAGGAGAGAAGTCGTGGGGGAGGTAGAAAGCCCCAAGAAGGAAGATGTCAGGGAGATCATACGGCGTAGGCAGATTGCGAGGCTGCAAGGGCAACAAGGACCGGTCATGACACGCCTAAGGCAAAGAGACTACAACAACATCACAAAAAGTTTCAGGGGATTGGAGATAAGCCACGACCTTACCATGAAGGTCTCTTTGCAAAAAAATTATGGCTTACCCCCTGAATTTGAACCCTAAGATTGGGAAGATGAAGAAGTATAGTGGGACGACATCCCCTCGAGAACACTTGATGGCCTACAAAGCCGCAACGATGACCCAAGAAAGGAACGACGCCTCGTACTGTCGATACTTTGTCAGAACGTTGGAAGGAAGAGCCCTCAAATGGATGGACAACCTCCCTGGTCATAGCATTCACAGCTTTGACAAGCTCTTCTGCGTCTTCATGGAAAACTTTATGACTTGCGAAAAAACCGAGAAGTGCTCAAAAGACCTCTTCAATATTATACATGGAAGAAAGGAGCCAATGAGGGACTATGATAAACGCTTCAATGACGAATGTCTGGAGATCATGGAGCTCGATCAGAAGATATCATGCACGGCTTACGTCAAAGGCATCATCAAGGAAAGCGATATCTTGAAAGATTTCGAACACATGAAGCTGAAGAAAGAGAAGCTCACCTTACCTTTCGTCAGGGCCTACTTTTTCAAACTCTTCACCATCTGGGAGAGGTCTGGACAATATGAGGTGAATGGAGGCCATCGACGGGAGAAGCAAAATGATGAGAAATCGATGAAGTTATCAAAGAATGAGAGAACAAAGGTTGAAGCCTTAAACGTAGAAAATCCCCAATTCAAGAAGAAAGGGTCGGGAAGAAGAGGAGGCCAGAATGGATTCAAAGGGCGTGAAAACCCAAAAGGAAGATGCCGGAGAGCCCCGTAGTGAATCAGATCTGGAACTGTAACGAAGAAGCCGTTTTGGGAAAAATCAACCCCAAATTACTGCCCGACCCAACCTCGATGAAGGAAGGCACACGGAAAAGCTACTTTTTCTACCACTACCACAAGGAGAGTGGACATAGAACGAATTACTGCCGCGAACTAGGCTCACACCTCAAGAAACTAGAACAAGAAGGGAAACTTGACCCCTTCCTAAAGGACAAGGGCACGACCACCATCCCAGGCCAGGGGGCCGCCGAGCCTATGGACTCAGGGTCCTCCTTGGATTCCTACGAGGTGGCTGTGATCTCAGGTGGCCCAAAAGAAGGTGGCCTCACAAACAAGGCAAGATGAGGCCATGTCAAGTCCCTTGACCAAATCATGTTGATCGAGGAAGTTCCCAAGTTTGGAAAGCCTTTCATCTTCGACGAGGCATACATGAGACCTCTCCCAACCTGGCTGAGACTAGAACATCCGTCTTTGCCAAGAGACAGTTGAGGCCAGCCTCGGACTTGAAGATGGCCATGAAAGCAGGCTTGATATCAAACAAGAAGTCATCTTTAGCCTTGAGAAGAGCATTACCCCAGCTCCTTTGACTTCACCTCCTCAGTTGCAAGTTTCGCCCTCTCGACCTCCAGCTCGGCCTCCTAAGCCTTTGAACACTTCATCTCGTCCGGCAAGGCCCTTTTGTCATGGAAGAGTTCATATTACACCGCCGTCTGCTTCCCCACCAGATCAGCCTTATCTTTCTTTAGATGTGTCGTACTTCTCACCACATCCTCCTCCATGAGGACCAGGTGCTTCTCCTCAAGGGAGTTATAGCGCCCTTCCACCTCTTCCTTCTTTCGCTTAGCCTCGTTCCTAGCCCTCTCAGCCTCCTCCAATCGAGATGAAAGGTTAGCATAGTGCCGAGTAAGGGCGACACTGTGCAGATGAAAGATAAGATTGTTAGACGAACAGATGAGACAAAAATTGATAAGAGACAAGTAGAAAAACTTACATCCATGGCCAACCGTTGGGTCATGTACTCGACGTCTCCAGGGTGCGTCCTCATCCATTCCAGGTCCTCGTCTGCCACGCCCTTGGGTAGGATAGAATAAGCCACATCTGTCTTACTGCTAGCCTT
This sequence comes from Kewa caespitosa, assembly GCA_900322205.1. Taxonomy (NCBI): domain Eukaryota; kingdom Viridiplantae; phylum Streptophyta; class Magnoliopsida; order Caryophyllales; family Kewaceae; genus Kewa; species Kewa caespitosa. The sequence continues at coordinate 4,690 of ONZA01005924.1, forward strand.
CATATGAAGGAATGGTGGGAAGAGACAAGCCGATGAAGGCTTCACCTTGGAAACCCTAGGCGGCGAAGGAGAAGCCACCATGGACTTCCCTTTGTCCTGACCCTCTGGGTGTTCCAAATTCCCAGGGGTCCTGTACAAAGGAATGCCGTGGGGAACATCCCTCATTGGGCTCCCATCCGAAGGATCGTCCATGACAACAGCTTGTATCTCCTTGCCGATGCCAGAACTACGAATCGGCTTTAGCGGCGGGGTAACCCTCACCACGGGAGATGTAGTGGGATCTATAGGAGTAGATGTGGAAGGAGCTGGAGTTCTCTTCTGTTTGGCTCCAGCACTCGTCGAATCTCCTCCCGTCAAAGTCCTCTGGAAAGAAAGAGATGTCAGCAGACCAAGAAGTTTAGACAAATGGGCAATAGAAGAGGAGGGAGGAGAAACTTACTAACTCTGCATCCTTAAGCTTGAGCCTATTCTCAGACCTAATCCTGGCCTGGATGTCCACAAGGGACAAAGTGGCACTCTTGTCAGCTCTCGATGATGTAGACATCAGAGTAGCCCGAGCGGTCGTCGCAGAAAACAAAGAATGAGAAAAATCAAGTAAGAAGAGACAAGGTAGCCAACATTTGAAAAAGGAAAAAGACAAAGGTACCACTGTCCATGGCATTGATTATCCCATGGCACACCAAGAAATCCTACTCCTTCGCCCACGCCCTCTCGGGTATCCAGCGGAGAGGCATTTTAACGTAGATCTACGTACCGTGTTTCCTATACTTGAAGTCCCATGAAAAAAGTTTCAACGCCCCTACGTCGGCAGACAAGGGGGTAGGAAGAGGTACGTCATCAAAATTGGTGACCTTATTCTATTGGGGGATCTCGTCTATGAACCTTGGTTCTACAACACTGACAATGTAGAAACTGTTTATCTAGTTGTGGTTCTTCGTCGGCATCGCTGGACCAAATAGATAGTCGTGTTTTGGCTCAAAGAAGAAAAAAATTAGTTATAGAACGATGTGGCTTTTGGCCACTCGTCACGAGCATCCACAAGCCAAGGGTGAGCTTTATTTTATGTACTTTACAAAAAATGGTGAAGGAAGTAATATGTCCCCAAGTGTGGGGAAGAAGTTGTGCAGGGGCCAAGTTGTAGGCCTTAAAAAGAGACATAGCAAAGGAGTGAAGAGGGAGTCTGAAGCCGTATTCGGAGGTAAGGGAGTAAAATGCGACGAGACCACGAGGTGCCTCGTCCACAGGCAACTCAACAGGGTTCTGCAAGTAGGCCTATCCTTTATCGCTGACCCATCGCATAAAGTTATCCTAGTCCTCCTTCAAGATGAGCTAGTGGCTCAAATAGTCTGAGGGGTTGCCCCTCTCGGCCGCCTTCTCCTCTTCAGTCTTCTTCTCCACCCTCATCGCTTTTGTCATCCTCCCCGGAATCATGTACAGAGGAAGGCATGCTACAGTGACGGTGTTGGGATCTAGAGCAGAGCGAGCCAGCTAGGACCGTGGCCCAAAAGAAGAAAAGAAAAAGGAAATTTTCAAACTTACCAAGCGATGTAGCTGAATTTGAGCTCTCATCTAAAATGAGCATATGCCTCTTATGAGGCCTCGGCCTGACGGGCTCGGCGTACGATGGATTGGGCTCATCCTCGAGATTGTGAGACACTCCCTGATCCGTTTGCTTGGTCTGAGCCATCCTCCTAGCTACGCTTTTCCTGCGGACACGTCGAGCCGTTACCGGTACTGCTGAGCTTGCCGGAACCGAAGTCTCATCATTATTGTTATTACTATTATTGACGTCTTGTCCTAATGCATCGAGGTTACTCGCCGATGTCTTATTTCTAACGTCCTTGGGATGAGGAGCCCGAGAGTCAGACAAGGGGTCGACCCCTGAGCCACTGCCTGTAAAAGATGGGCCCCCTGCTGAGTAGATATTATTCATGTCGAGCTCCTGGCCCAAGCGATCCTGAGCCTAGAGAGGTACCTCCCCAGGGGTAAGATCCTTAGCCTAGGAGTCTTCGTCCTCATGGAGGAGCCTGAATGCCTCCATGAGCCTCCCCAGATGCTCTTCGCGAGACTCTGGGGTCACGTTGATAAAGGCCCCAAGGACGATCCTACTCAAAATCGTCGTTATTATACATATTTACGAGAAAACAAAAGTGCTTGAAAAGTTAAGTCGCTGACGACAGTTGAGAAAAGGATCAATCTTCAAGCAGACGAGACAAAAGAGGTTTTCTCTCTCTAGAAATCTGAGTTTCTCTATCTAGAAGTTGTGGAAAGGAAAGAAGCGAATGAGAGCGGGGCGCCCAATATTTATAGAGGAAAGGAGGGGAGGCCAAGCGTCGTGCTAGTTGGACCACGTGTCAGGGAAAGGCCTCCCAGGTTCCGCCATGTGTCATGCTTCCTGCAATGTAACCGCCCCAATGCCTGGGAAAAATAAAGGACATGACCTCTCCATTTCTAGAAAACACCTCAACTTTATGTTCAAAACCTTTTGGATCAGACAAGCCCCATCAACGAAACAATGGAGTGCATCCAACCTAAGGGTTAAATGTTTGGGCAGCTTCGTCCTGGGCCTCGGCTTGGCCCACGGACCCCTTCATTTCGACCCACGATGTACCTAGGACTGGCCCATGGGCTCGTCCCTCTCGTTGGGCCCTTCAACCGGCCTATGTCCATTGTCGTCTCTGTCAGCCCTCCCAGCACATTATTTCAACTCGTCTACCTTCGTCTATCATAGAAAGGGATGAGAGTAATATCCGGGCCTTGGACCCAAGATGCCCTTTTCTCCTCGTCCTCAAACGAGGGGGCCCTCAATAGAAGAAGTGCTGAAGGGACTACGGAGGCTGTAGAAGGAGGAAGGACGAGATGACTGCCGACATGGATCTAGGGTCTGGGTTGAGACCAATTGGATGTCTCCCTTGAAGGGAGAACTTGTCATGAGAAGCGTATCACGTGCACTGCAAACGTGACCAAGAACCGTTGCCGGCTTTTAAGCCCAGACTTTCGCCAGGCCCAAGAAAGGATTGTCCACGTGGTGCCTCCCAAGTGGATGAGCTGTAACCCTAGAAGCACTTGGAGAATGTCTATACATAGGGGCCATGCACGCCTTTCAAAGGTAAGAGAATGATTGATTTTGACAACTCATTGGTTAGCTCATTTACTTTCTCTCTCTAGAGCATGCAAGTCTTTAATCTTTCCCGTGAAAGACCTGACTGCCCTAAAGAGCTTTCTATTTGCCCCTTTGGGCAAATTTCTTTTTTGAAATCCCTTATTGAGTTGACTGTTGGACGACTGTTCCCGGGATTACACCAGCGGCAGTTTACGTGTGCTTTCTACGCAGGTACCCCTCTTCCGGTGAGCCACGTCAGAATCTACCTCATCCTGTGCAACAGAGGCTCTTCAACCCTTCGAGTCTTCAAGGGTCCACTCTCCTTACCTAAAAATACACAAAACAATTATAGTCATCCCCCTGATATTCTTGAGATTCATCCCCTTCTTCAGTGTGTGTTATCCCCTGTTATATGTGGAAGTCATCCCTTGATTTTATTTAAGGTCATCAATTTGGTTTACTTGTAGCCATCCCCTGTTATATGTGGAAATTATCCCTTGATTTTATCTAGAATCATCCTTTTGGTTTACTTGTAGTCATCCCCTTTCATATGTGGAAGTCATTGTTTTGGTTTACTTATAATCATCCCCTGTTATATGTGGAAGATCCCTTGGTTTTATTTAGATTCCTCCCTTTTGCAGTGTATGTAATCTCCTAATTTAATTGGAGTCATCCATTTGAATAACTGTAGTCATTGCCTGATATAAAGTCACCACCTGATTTTTGCAATTTTTTTTTTAAAATGTTTTTTTGCAGCGAGGCACTTGCATGGTTTGACCCATAATATTTTGTACAGAGGGATGACATGGTGACATTGATTGTGGAGGAGATGATAAGGAACCTGATTATTGATTATTTCCGCCAGCTGCTAAATTATGCTAAAACAAAAAGACATGATTCATCTCATCGATTTTATTTTGGACTAGCTCATATGGTGATTAGTTCTTTTGTACTTTTTGTATTATTAACAACTATCAAGATCATTTTTGTCTTTTGTTTAAAGTCATCTACATTTAATGTCTTTTTTTTTTCTATTTTTTTTTACATTATCCAGTTCTCGATCTTGTCGATAAAAAGCTAATAAAAAGACAAACTCTGAAGCGAAAAAGGAACTTATGGATTGTTTGGGATCTGGATGCATGACAACATGCGCGTGATGGATTTTTGAAGGGCTGATATGGTATGATTACTTTAATTGTAGAAATGCATCTTCTTTTTCCATTCTTTTCCCCTATCCCACATTATTGCGTTCGTCATATATTTCTTCCACTTTCACCACAATCTTCATTATTCTGTTGTCGTCCAACTTCGGTAAAGAAAAGGTCGAGTACTTGGATAATCTTAAGCATGCAGACGTGACTTATTATCATGAAATGTGTTTGATTCTGCTATGTTCTTCTCTTTATTCTGTTTTGGTTGCTTCCCTTTTTATACAAAATGTTTTGCTTGTTCTACATACTTACTTTTTATTTTTCGTTTTTGTGGAGACCAGTTTATTGTTTTATTGAAAGAATATGGCCATTAGAAGGCTGATAAAGTTGCTGGTTTTGACCTTCAAGTCCTAGAATTGAAGTGGAGACTAGAAATATTGCCAACTACGATTGTGGTATTTACAATATGGTTCTCTTGAAATAATATGAGGGTCACCCTTTCGAACCCGATATTTGAATATTTGTGAAGAGGACCTTGAATAGAGCTCATGTTTGTGTCGGTCTTGTTCTTTTCTACATAAATGGTCTCTGGCAAGATGTCATCAATGTAACCAAGAGCATGGAACGCGAAGAGTTGAGCGAAAATCTTGCGTTGAAATGGCTTATATAGGCTTAAATTTAAGAGGAAAAAAGAAAAGCGGAGGCCATCACAATGAAGGAGGAGGATATGAAGCGGAAGGCAGTGATGAATGAAGAAGGAGAAAACAAATCGACTTGATACATAATAATGATGGTTTCTCGTAGTTGGTATTCTTTTTTTTCTTTTTATTTTTTAAAAAATGTGAGCTAAACAAGTATGTGGTAGTGTTTTTGAGGGCACCAAACAATCAACAACTTTGTTATAGTGTTGTGATGTTTATAAATCTTTTATGACAATGTTTCTATTTTTACTTTTCATTTTATATGTTATTTATCTTATTTGGTAGTACATATCAGATGAAGTTATTTCTATTATTAGATGAAGTCACCCCTTACATTATATGGTTCTCTTATTTGAATTATTGAAATTTCACTTGTCATCCTATTATTAGATGGGTATATGAAACGATGGGGGTCATCCCTTCAAATTATCTTTGCAGTCATCCCTAAGTGAAGTTGGAGTCATCCATACCATGAGTAATACTTGTCTATCTTGAGATTATCTTGAATCCTCCATGTTCAATATTAAGAGTAATCCCTCTCCAATACTAAGAGTCATCCATATCTAACTTACAAAGTCATCCATATTTTACATTCATTCACAGTAATCTCTGACTACTGTACAAAGTCTCCCCCTTCACTTCTCTTCAAAGAGTCATACATGTGTTTTCTCTAGAGTCATCCATTGTTACTCAAGGTATCCTTTTTGATATATGGGGTATTATTTATAAGTTTAAGTAGGGTAGTCATCCACTAGATATGTTTGTAGTCATCCTTTGCTAGTTGGGTTAGTCATTACATGTTATAGTGGGCTTATTATTTCTTGTAAGTCATCCATCTCATTAATGTCAGAATCATCCTTATACGATATAAATATTTAACCCTGAGTCATCCCTGTTGAACATACAATCACCTTGCATTTTGTTTCACAATTATTTGGGATAGTCATCCATTTATAATTTGCAAATTCATCCATATAACGTCATCCACGTCTATCTTATTGAGTCACCCCCGTCGAGTCATCGATGTCTATCTTATACATCTATTATTTGCAGAGTCATCTTTATATTAACTGTATAATCATCCATAGATGATTCATACAACCATCCATTTCTATCCAAATGCGTCACCCCTGTAAAGTCACATGTGTGTCCAATGGTAATAAATGTGTTTCATAGGTCATTAAATATTGATCCTTTTCCAAATGTATGTATACTTAATCTTTTTTGTATTAAATGCTTTGTATAAAAAATAGGTTTTTCACCAAATTGAATATCATATAAGGTGTTGGTTGGGTGTTTTTGTTCCAAAATCTTTGTTGTGACTTGATAATTTTGCTATGTCCTTCCTCTCATAATGGCCTTTTTATCCATTATTTATTCCTCCCTTTAGTGATAGATTTCAGTAGATCACGAACTGTTTCTAAAGTACTGCTTTCGGCTTCTTGCTGCTAATTGGAATCAGAACTTCTTGTTCGTCAGAGGATAGTTTCAATTTGTTTCAAGTCCCTCATATACCCATCTTCAAGTATCTTTCTGGTCTACTCGTTCTTAGATGCTCTAAAGACCATGTTGTAATATTTTCGAGCCATTGTTAGTGTCCCTGTCACTAAGTATTTTGTTGCATGGTTCTCTTTATTGTTCTTAACCCTATCCCAAACTTTACTGTTAACATTCTTCGTCCACCTTTTAGCTATGTATCTCTCGTATATTTTCTACATTGTTGACATCAAAAACTCGTAAGCAATGAAAGCATAGCATTTCAGTCTCCTTGAAATGTTTGCATATACAAAATATTATCGAAGACAGTGTGTCATATGTAACATGTTTCTTGCTGCTATTTCTTACCCCATTTATTGATACTTCGTACATGCTATGGTGTTATCCACACCAAAAATCCTGAATGTTGCTCCAATTACTCTAAGATCATCTTCCTCAAAAATCTTTGAAAAGTGTAAGTGTGTACACTTCTTCGGCATGCCTAACCAAATTGGAAAACAACAAAGATGTCAAAGTGAAGGACCTGCCGCAATTGAATTCATCTTATTCCTCATTTTGCATCCACCTAAACAATGTCTTTTTGAAAATCTTGAAGAAATCTGTACGAGAAGTCTGTTTGGTGGCTGTGAATCTTATTGCATTATTTGGGCTTTCACTTTTTTGTGATGATAGCGTACCGGCTGGAAAGAAGTCCTTACTAAGTGTTGTGCACCACATGTATTTCAGTTCAAGCAATCTGGTCATCCACTTGTCATTTTGAATCCCGTAATCTATCATCATTTTATCCCAACACTCTTAAAAGTCATCTGGTGTTTCACAAAACATCAAACACTTTCTGAAATCGCTCTTGAAGCTATCATTGGTTTTCTGGGCTCCAAAATGGGAACTTGCATTCTTTTGTAGGTGCTCAAGGCATAATTTATGCCTAGATATTGGTAGCTTCTGCATAAATAGAATAATATTATTACATACTATCACGCAAAAGTCATCCAATACATGCAACATGAGTCATCCATAAGTAATAGTTGTAGTCACCCTTTTGGATTTTTCATTCGAATTCTGTTTCAAGAAAGAATGTATATATGCTATAACTAAGATGACTCCTATTTTAAACTTAGGGATGTCTATTAAAATTTTATGGGATGATTCCTATTCGTAAATTAGGGATGACTCTTATTTTTAGTATCTGGTGACTTGGGGATGACTCTTATTTTCAGAGTTGGAGATGAGTGATCTAGTTACTCCCTCTAGAAGTCACCCCTAAATTTTCTGAAGTAGTCATCCTTAGTTACAATATGAGTCATCCTTTTTATAAGAAAAATTACTAATGTCATTATATAAAATACAATTTATATTAAATTATGTAACAAAAGTAAACCACAAAATGTTCATACTGTTGAGATGGCACTTGCTATTGCAAATTCTTGGTTGGTATAGATCGTTATTGGGCTTTTTCCTCCCACTAATTTCTTAAACGTCACCAATAACCATTCGAAAGATTCAGAATTTTCATTTGCTAAGAAAAAACAACCGAACATGTCATTTCTTCGATGGTTAATTATCCCCACAAATGGTGCACAAATTAGTTATACTTGTTGGTCCTATATGTAGTATCAAACACCATAACATCCTCATGTGAATTATACTCTTCTCTCATCATTGAATCACGCCAAAATAAGTTACATAATTGACCATATTTATCGACCTTTGCCTTGTAGAAAAAAATGTTCGGACCCTTTGATGCCGTTTGTGCCAGTTTTCAATCACATTTTGTGCTTCTCCACCTTTGATCTCTTTCACTTTTATCTTAAAAATCTGGTTGATGTGGTCTTTTACCAAATGACCCAAAGATTTTTCATCATCTTCATCATAACACATGCACTTGAATAGAAAAAGTCATTGACACTTGCTAGACACCTTGTACGAGTTGTTGGTAGTGTCTTCCTCTCTCTTTTCTCTCCATTTGTCATCTCATATTCAATTTCTTCCTATTCTATTGCTTCTTCTACATCCTTTTGTTCTCTTCTTTCCTTTCACAACAACATAGGAACAACTTTCGGAACACAGTTTCTATCTTAACTTGTGTTCTTTGTTTCCCCTTTCTCACCTTGAATCCGTTCAATCTAGCAATACATGTTGTACATGTGTTCAATGCTTTCTCCCTCAAATCCCTCAAGACACCATTTTCGATCTTCATTTGTATACGAAAATGACGCTGATCTTGGTTTGCATAAGTATTTCATTAGATTCAAAAAAATATAAAAGATACACCTATATATTCTAACGGGATTCATGCATGTTAATAAGTGATGCTACCTAACATACAAGATCATCCCTATATAGTTTACTAAGTCATCCTTTTCATGATAGGTCAGTCACACCCTATGTATTTTACAAACTCATCTAGTTCGATAAATTTATGGCCAGGTAAGTAAATAATTATTGCTACCCAACATATATGGTCATCCCTACATAGTTTACATAATCATCCACTTTATGACAAGTCGGCCACCTCTTTTTATATTACAGAGTCATCTAATTCTTGTTATCTTAGTCATTCCTATATAGTATTAACAGTCATCCACATAATTTTTTTGCTAGTCATGCATTCTTTTTCCTACCTTAACAAATTAATATAACTTTAAAGTATTCCTCCTTTCAAATGATAGAGAGTCATCTAATGTAAATTGAGAAGTAATCCCCCATAAAAAATTATGTCAATGTACATTTGAATATTGATAATTACTATTTATCATCTTTCAACAATGTTGTAATCTAGCTCCATAATATCAGTCTACCTACTTTCAAAAAATGAAATTATGGATGACTTCTCTTTAAGATTTAATCTAGCTCAATTTTATCTTTTTAATTATGAATTTAAATAAAAAATTAAATACTAATTTAGAATTTCATACCTTTAGCTTCTTTTGAAAACAATGACAATTGATTACTT
>ONZA01005950.1:15079-34206 GCA_900322205.1 Kewa caespitosa
GTCTATTATAGGGATTTAATAAATTTATATTGAATGCATAAAATGAAAAGTATAATATAGTTTTGTTCGTAGTAGAATACAATCTACAAAAAATTTTATTACGAAAAGTGTCTCTCTTTTTTTCTCTTTGATTGAACATCGAAATATTGTTAAAATATTCTTTTTTGAAATTTCACTAAGTGGACCGCCTAGATTGAAATAGATAGTGCTTAATTTTTTCTCTAATTAAATGAAATTGATGCTAAACATAAAAACAAAAAAAAAAAACAACTATTTGAAAAATATCAATAGAGATCATCAATTCAAATCATTGAAAAATAGAAAACATGAAGAAGATCAAGTTCTAAGAGATTTTGACCAGTAATAATACATGAATTTGTGACTTTAGGAGATTAGTTACTTACTAATGTCAAAATTAATTGAACTAATTGAAGAACATCACCTTCTTCGATCTCCATTGTCGTCCTTCGCCGAGATTTTTACCTCGTCTTCTAGTCGTTTACATTGAAGGGTGATTAAGAGAGATAGAGAGATAACGAGGAAAGGTGAATTGGGAAGATTTGATTTTGATATGTTTCCATCTTGATTCGGGGAAAAAATCCCACAATATCTTCTAGTTTCCTTAACCATTTCAACATAAATAGAGGAAAATAATCTGAATATTTTGAAAAAGACAGTTGCTGTTTTGTTTTATTATTTTTTTCTCTTTCCACCACAAATTTTGGAATCAGGTTGAGGTGGACCAATTAAAAAAATCCAGATGCATTTTATTTGAAATAACGCTTGATTGGTCCTATTTAGGCCTTCTCCACATTCTCTATCTGGTAGCTCCTTTAGTATATGTATATAGATAAAATTCGATCCTAAGTTGAGTTAAACTAGGTAAGGAAGGTTTCTTACTTACCAAGTTTAGTCCCAACTAAAAGATATTATTTGATCTCCAAGAATTTTTATTTGGAAAGACTCTTATGACAGTTAGGTTAAACTCTCAGGCATTTCCTAAGGCTATATATTGATGTGACATCCCATAGCATCCACAAGGGAGTTACCGAGAGCATTCTACATCTCGTTTGTGTCATAAAGAACATACAGAAGTGCTTCGGGAAAAAAAGCTCAAACACTTAAAAACATTCAAACAATTGTGTCTCTCAAAGTCTTACCTCTAGGATTTGTAATTCAAAAATTTTCTTTTATACTCTTTGTGCTTAGGTTGGAGAAGATCTTAGGTAGGTTAGAATAGATCTGAGTTGAAGGTCGAAGTAGACCACGAGAAGATCGGAGTAGATCTTTGTGGTAGAGTCGGAATAGACTCTGTATGGGTTGTAACATAGTTGCTTGAGGGAGTACTCAAGGTATATAGGTTGTAACCATTCATCTCATAGTTGAGCTTTACGAGCGTAGGTAGTGGTTTTTAATCTAGGAGGTTTTCCACTATAAAAATTATCGTGTCAAGTAGTTTGCTTCATATTCTGTTGGTGTATCTTTTTAAGTACAAAAACTGTTTGACAACAGAGGAACACAACTTTATCGTTCCTCTATACGCACCCTCGGATTGTTTCTTCACCTTGTTTGGAGGCTAATGTAGCTTTAACTGAAAGTAAAAATAGAAAATAGTTCAGAGAACAAGAAAAAGCATTGGTTGGATGCTCACGATAGCAGGCAAACCCAAAGAGAGTAAGAGACGATTTCCTCAAAGCTGAGAGTGGTTGACACGACCTCAGACAAGGAGAAGTTTTCTATCTGTGAGGCATGGAGAAAAGCACGAGTGCTATTTCCCACATGGAGGCCCGAAAACTTGTGAAGGTAGGTTTGGAGTCGCCACCCTGTTATAACCCAAACAAGGGTGGAGGGTTTCTCAGTGAAACCTGAATAGGTTTTTAGGAAAACCGTCTCTAAACCAAAGTGACTCAGTGATTGACAAGGCAAAACTTTGACTATCCAAATGATGTGGGTTCATGGTTTAAATTGTAGGGTACGAACATCCGAGATGGGCACGTTTCCCTATCTGACAAATAACAAACACCTACTAACACATTTTAGTCCTTAGTTTTGTGTGATTTAGATGATGATCATGATTATAACCAAAATAAATAAAGTGAAAATTGATTAAGTAATTAGCATGCAAATATACAAGATTGAAATTAACATGTGAATATACACGTTGGAAGTTAGCATACAAATGTACCAGAGGGGTGCCATTCTGTGTGTCATTTGCTCTGGGTGTTGTTTGCATTGAGAGGAGTTTGTGATTCAGGGTGCCATTTATATTTGCAGTTAACATGTCAAATTGATTTTTTGTTGAAAGCTCTGGGTGTCGTTTGCATTAATAGGAATTAGTGAGCTTCTGTATTAAGTACAGACGATGAATCAAAGTCTAAGATATGGATTTAAGGTTTTGATGGAAGTGAAGTGATTATAGATTTAGGAAATCATTAGACATTGGCAATTTTGGGGATTTACTGATTTTGCTTTGTTGGATTAAATGTGTGGCTCCAACTCAACTCAAGCCCATTTTTGTTGACATTTACAATGAAGCTTCTACTAAGGTACGACCTTGAATTTTTACTTTGCCTTGCCAAAATCATTGCCAAACATTGAAATTTTACCACATTCCTAAATACTCATGTCCCCTCTCAATATCTATGAAAGAAGAAGTATGCAGGGGTTTTGGCATGGATGCAAACACATCAGTTGAGCACACACATTAAAATACAAGTTCCACTTTCATTCACTATTCTTTAGGAAAATTTCTTGTGAGTGTATCAATCAAATTATATCCTTGTAGTGCTTAGGCCTGTTGAGGACCTTACTTTTATATAGTATTATTATGCTCGTCTCCATCCGTGGACGTAAGTCACATTGATCGAACCACATTAAATTTTTGTGTCTCGCTTATAAATTTTCTTGTCCAATTTATTTTATTCTTTTCCCTTGCTTCTCTTTTATTCCGCTACGCACTCTGCACAACAAGTGGTATCAGGGTTCTTGGTTCAAAGATGTCTACCATTACAAAGTTTGAAATCAAGACGTTTGATGGCAAGATTAGATTTTCTATTTGGAAAGTCCAAATGAAGGTCGTGCCAACACCAAACAGATTGAAAAAGGCGCTTGAGAGTAAGTCCGAGAAACCCTCCACTATGACCGACGAGCAATGGGCATAGTTTGACGAAAAAGCATTGTCGGTGATTCAATTATTCCTCTCCAAGGAGGTTATTCGTGAGGTCACACATGAGAAGACCGCTGCCGAACTTTGGTTAAAGTTGGTGTCTTTGTGCATTACCAAGAGTCTCGCCAACAAACTCTGTCCCAAAACACGTTTATACACATTGCGTATGGAAAAATGTACTCCTATTCAATCCCATATTGATAAATTCAACAACATTAGTATGGATCTGGAAATCTTGGAAAGTGAGTTTGACGATGAGGATAAAGTCGTGTTGTTGATTGTCTCTTTACCGTCTACCTACAAACACTTTAAGGAAATCATGTTGTATGGGAACAATGATACTTTATCTTATGACGATGTCAAGTCTAACATGTTGTCTAAAGAAAAATTTGACCTTGAAGTGTATTCAGAGAATAGAGTCGAGGGCTTAACTGTTAGGGGTAGATGGGAGGAAAGGTGGAATACCGGTAGAAAGAAAATCAGATCTAAATCTAAGGACCATAAATACAACAAAACCTCTCATTACTGCAACAAACTGGACATGAATTTAATGATTCTTATAAGTTGAAAAGTAAATGGAAAGAAAATAAAAAAGCAAACAACATCAAAACATCTTCGCAGAAGTTGCTGTTGATACCGATTCTGAAGGTGACGTTTTGTTAGTTACTTCCATTATAAAGATAAGTTTGAATGAATGGGTATTAGATTCTGGTTGTACCTATCACATGTGTCCTCATCGGGACTAGTTTACCTCTTATGAGTTGTTGATAGTGGTGTTGTCTTGATGGTTAATGATGCTCAGTGCAAGATTGCGGATATATTTATCCTTCAGATTAAAACCCATGACGGTATTATTAGGATTTTGACTAACGTATGTCATATTCCTGATTTGAAACATAACCTGATTTCTTTGGGCGCACTTGAGTCTCATGGGTGTAAGTATTCAGTTGAAGGTGGAGTATTGAAGGTTTCAAAATGTGTCGTAGTCCTATTAAGGTAAACAAGGCTTGGTTGTCTATACATCTTGCAGGGTTCAACCGTGATAGGGTCTCTAGTAGTTTCCATTGCCTCATCTGATGAAGATCTCACTCGATTGTGGCATATGCGCCTAGGCCATATGAGTGAGAAAAGCATGAGTCTCCTAAGCAAATGTGGTCTTCTTGGTAGACTAGGTACGAGTAAGTTGGAATATTGTGAGCATTGTGTCTTTGAAAATAGAAGAAGGTTGGTTTCTCTAATGCAACTCGTCATACTCAGAGTGTTCTTGACTACATCCATTCAGATTTCTGAGAACCATCCAGAGTTCAATCTTTGGAAGTAAACGCTACATGATGACCCTGATTGATGATTTCTCTCGCAAAGTCTGGGTTTATTTCTTGAGGCACAAGAATAAAGCATTTCACGCTTTCAAGGAGTGGAAGGTGTTGGTTGAAAACTAGACAGGGAGAAAGATTAAGAAGTTTAGGACTGACAATGGTTTGGAGTTATGTGAAAATGATTGCAATGAGTTCTGTGTTGATAATGGTATCGCTAGGCACAAGACATTAGTTGCTAAGATCCAATAGAGCAGGGTTGCAGAATGTATCAACACAACTTTATTGGAAAGAGCTCGATGTATTCTCGCCAATGTTGGCTTGTGGCATTGCAAGGATCCTTGGGCCGAGGCATGTTCTACAGCTTGTTACTTGATCAACCATTCTCCACAATCATCTCTTGATTTCAAGATCCCAAATGAAGTTTGGTCAGACAATCCTATTGATTGTTCTATTTTTAAATATTTTTGGATGTCCTGCTTATGCTCGTGTTACTGATGCAAATCAACTCCTAGAGCTGTCAAATGTATTTTCATTGGTTATGCTTACGAGTCTAAGGGGTACCGCTTATGGAGCATTGATCCTAATTCTCGCAAGTTGATTCATAGCAAAGATGTAACTTTCAATGAAAATGCAGCATTATTATCCGGGAAAGATTTTGTTGTTTCCTCGCTTGTTATTGGTACTCGGGGTGGTACCGGCGAGAAGGTGGAGCTTGAGCTGAGAACTAAGGTTCCAAAGGTTGATGTTACTTCCTCATCTAATCCCCATCCTAGCATTGAAGTCCAAGGTGAGGAGAATGATCCTACTACCACTAACCCTGTCCAGCACATGGTGACAGTCTATTTGCAGTGTATTTGATTATGCACTTGTAGTTGCACAAGAGAATCCTGAAGGTGTTGAACCTTCTACATCAATTGAAGATATCTCTTATCCAAATTCATCTCATTCGCTAGTGGCTTTATATGAGGAGATCGAGAGTCTCTAAAAGAATGATACATGGGATGTGGTTGAGCTTTCGAAAGGCCGTCATCCTAAATTGCAAATGACTCTACAAACGAAAAGATGGTATACCTGTGGTTGAAGAATCAAGATGGAAGGCACGCCTTGTTGTCAAAGGGTGTAATCAACAGGAAGGTATTTATTTTGATGATGTTTTCTATCCCGTTGTTCATCACACTTTTATAAGAGTTCTTGATTTTGTTGCATTGTTTAACCTTGCATTGGAGCAACTTGATGTCAAAACTGCATTTCTACATGGAGATTTATAGGAGAAAATCTACATGAAGCAACCCAAGGGTTTCGTAGCTTCAAAAAAGGAATATTGTGTTTGTCATTTGAAGAAGTCCATTTATGGCTTGAAGCAAGCTCCCCAACAATGGTATCTAAAATTTGACTACTTTATGATTGGGCAAGGCTTCACAAGGTGTTACTATGACAACTATGTTTATTTCAAGCACATTCCAAATGGTTCTTCGCTTACATGTTGTTATATGTGGATGATATATTGATTGCTTCGAAGGAAAGTCTTTGATCAGCGAGTTGAAACCTAAACTTAGTTTCGAGTTTGAGATGAAGGATGTTGGTGCTGTGAAGAAGATTATTGGCATTGGAATGCAGAGGGATCGCCAAGCTTGGTAAATTGTTTTTTGTCTCAAAAGAAATATATTGAGAAGGTTATTGACAGTTTAATAGTGGTGATTGCAAGTCCGTGTCTACTCCTATCGTAACTCACTTCAAGTTGTCATCTGAGTTGTGTCCTACAACTAAAGGGGAACAAGAACGCATGTCAGGCATTCCTTATTCTAGTGCGGTCGGCAGTCTTATGCAATTCCATGGTCTGCACTAGGCTTGATTTGGCACATGTCGTGAGCATGATGAGTCAGTATATGCACAAACCTGGCAAGGGTCATTGAATTGCTCTAAAATGGATCCTTCGTTAATTAAAGGGTACACCTGATCTTGGCTTTGTGTTTGATTGAAACAATGCAACATCAAATGATGTTGGATTCTTTGATTCTGATTATATTGGTGATCTCGATAGAAGGAGATCTATTTTAGGATACATATTCACTTTGTGTTACGGTGCTATCATTTGGAAATCATCACTTCAGTCTATCGCTACTTTATCTACTACAAAGATTAAGTATGTTTCCGTCACCGATGGTATAAAAGAAGCTACATGGTTACATGGTCTTGGTCTTGTTCTTGAGCTTAGTGTTCCACATGGAGTCACCGTTGTACATAGTGATAGTCTAAGTGTTATCCATGTTACCAAGAATGATGCTTATCATTCCAAAACCAAGCATATCAATGTCAAATACCACTTTATCAGAGCTATAGCTGCTGCTGGTGAAATTGTGGTGAAGAAAGTTCACACGTTGATGTTTACCAAGCCGCCTTCTGTTACTAAGTTCGAGCATTGCTTGGACTTAGTGGGTGTTTACAACTGAATTGCCTTCGGGGCTTTACATGGCGATGAGCAGCTCGTTGAATTCGAGCCAAGGTGGAAATTGTTTGGTAAAATGTGTGGCTCCAATTCATCTCAAGCCCATTTTTGTTGTCATTTGCAACGAAGCTTCTGCTAACGGTGTAGCCTTGAATACTTTGCCTAGTCAAAATCATTACAGCCAACACTGAAACTTTACCCTATCTTAAATACTGATGTTCCCTCTCATTGGCTAGAAAAGGAGAAGCATGCAGGGGGTTTGGCATAGAGAGCAAATACATGAGTTGAGCACACACATCGAAATTCAAGCTCCACTTTCATTCTTCTTAAGAGAATTTCTTGTGAGTGTATCACTCAAATTATATACTCTTGGTGCTTAGGCCCATTTTGAGGATTTGTCGTATTTTCCTACTTCTATAGTGAATTATTTTGCTCGACGTCATCCGTAGACGCAGGTCACATTGACCGAACCACATTAAATTCTTGTGTCTCTGTTATTTTCTTATCCAAATTATTTTATACTTCTCCCTCGCTTTTCTTTTACTCGGTTACACACTCTGTATCCTACCATGCTTTATATTTTGATGTTTCTAAATTGATACTTGATATGTATATCTCTATGTTCTCTACGTCATTCAACGCCAGAGTTACTTTACTTTGGGCTTAAATCAATTTTTTTTTAAGAGTTGTTCTTCTCCACTTTTGTTTGAGCCAATAAACTTATTGCTTATTTAATGTCCACGACTCCGTGTTCAGTATGCATCTGTGTCATCTGCGTGGTATGGACCTTTGGCTTATAGTTCATGTATGGTACCTCTTGGGGTGTATGGAGAATCATACCTAAAAAGTAGATTAGTTGAACATCTATTATCAATCAGTTGAACAATAATGACAAATGAGATTCACATTAACAATGTACAATGAATTCATCATTGAACGTTATGTCCAACATGTTTATCACTGATGTCCAACTAAATAACTTTAGGGGTACCATTTTCACCGTACCCCTAGTGGTAGGATATAATTTGCGTTGGCTTATAGAGAGGTCCAATTTCCTAAATGGTTAAAGTACTAAATTGCATGAGCTAACTTTAAGCTGTTATTTTCAAGACATTTTGGTGTGTATAAGATGATTCGTTACTTCTTTCATAAAAGCCGACATTTTTATAAAGGGGTTGTTCCAGACCTTGTGAAAGACAATCTTGCGGGTGAAGTCCCATTTTTGGATTTTCGAATATGCTAGAACATAGTACAAACTGCAAAGAGAAATCAGTGATATATTGACTGTTATACTCGCTATAAAAGACACTAGTTTGAATTAAAGCCTTGTTTGAGATCACAAATAAATTCGAGCCCGAGAAAGTACATTGTGTCCTTAAGACATATTTTATCCCTCTACGATGCCCAAGGTGTTAAGCAAATGTCTTTTAGGATAGAACGGATACGCCCTTGTCGGAAGTGGCATTCCAGCGAATGCAACCATAGCTTGCACTCAAAGGAGAAGAAGTAGAGAGAGAATGTGGTGAAAACCAAAAAAAAAAGACAGCGTTCTTTGTACAATTTGGCTGTTGGGTATTTACAATGCTTGTGGCCAACAATCAGTTATTCCAACAGATGCGATTGTTGATTTATCTAAATAATCAAAATAAATTAAAAAAATATCCTATAGACTCTCAATGTGAGACTTCAACAAACTCATTGTTGCACATGGGATAATATGAGACAAATTTTTCATTTATAAAATAAATATATATTAATATGCTAATACAAATATAAGATATGTCAATTACATTTCCAACATCAACATCTTTTTGGTTGTGGCTATTAGTTTTTCTTTTCTCAACTCAGATTCATAAATGCTGATATTAAATATGATTTATATGGAATGTCTTTATGATTGCTTACATTTCATGAGCTCTCTGTGCTAGCTGGATTAAGTTTGTTATATGTATTGTACTAACATGGAATCTTTTGTTGAATTCGCATGTTAGATATTCTGCAAAAGGAATTGTTCTGGATAAACTTTTTGAATATTTTAGAACAAGACTTTCTTGTTACCATACTACCTTAATCGAGGATGATGTTTTGGTACTACTTGCTTCTTCAATCTAATCTCATTCGTGTGTATTTATGGAACTTTCAATGACATTTTTTTCTACTAATAGTTGGCAGATTGCAACCTAAATTCCAAGAAATGAGTCGCTACACAGCTTGTTAGGTTGGAGAAGAAAATACTTCATGCATGATAAACATGCTTTTTGATCATAGTGTCTCTCCATGTCCTGCTCCAAATGCCCCTTGGCTTTGATGAAAGGTAATTGTTTGGCATTCTCCTATGGGCATTCGGAATAGAAATGAAATATTCACCCCTTTTTCGGTGTTTACAACTTCAGTTTGCATCGTGTTGATGTGATGTTATGTACCTATATCTTCAAAACTGCTGGAGTGGATATAGGAGGAAGACTTGAAACTTTTTCCTCGTACATGGTGGTGTCAATTCACTTGCGGGGCCCATAGATAAGGTCAGTATTGTGAATCTCTGTGATTGACTTTTTTGGTTAAATAACCGAACTCCATGAACTCCTCCTGTCCTTCCAATTTTCTCCTATAGAGCATTTGCTGGATTTTAGATAGAATGTCTAACTAATCTATATGCTTGTACGCATTCCCTTATTTCTATGTTGGCATATGTCAAAAGTTCCGTTGTCATTTGCTCTTGAAAGCTATAAATCTCGAGTGTCTAACTGAATATCATATTCCAAATGTCCTTGATTTTTGTCTGGTTGGATTTTGTATGTCCTGCCTCATGTATGTGGTATGTACTAAGCTTTATTTATTTCGCGTTTCTTCGTTATTTTGTTGAATGGATGAACCCCAGATGACAAAATTGGCGTATCTAGTGAGACACCTCCAACATATTGGTATATTTTCTAGTGCCGGCGATATTAACATATAAAAAGTGAGACAGTTGCGACTAGTACGCCCAAAAGTTTGATTCCGATCAAAAGCTTCGGCGCTGACCCATTTTTGTTTGTCTTATAATCTAATAACAGGTTTTGCTTATTTATTTGTTCCTTTTCTTTTCCAACCAATTACCCTCCCTCCCTACATTGGAAATTAGGGTTTGTGAAAATAGGGAACATTCGGAATTCGATTGATCTAAAGACATTAGGGAGAGGGGAACCGAACATGAATTGAAAACTCCAGGTCAAAGATGAGACCTCACAAGCAACATGGCACCTCATAAAAGCAGCACTATGGGCAAATTGAATAAATTGAGAATTCAAAAAAGGTTGATTTTTGAAAATTTAGAAAACTTAGGGACCCAACTGAATGTGTCATAGGTGAACTATGAACTTGGATCAACGCAAAACATTTGATTTTTTTTTTTTTATATTATAAAATAAAGAAAAGGCATCGACGTGGGAGTTTTCACCAAAATCTAACTTTTGGGCGTACTTGTCCTAGCTATCTCCTTTTTGTACCCAAATGTTGAATGTGCAAAAGAATATACCATCTGTGGCAAGTGGCTTTTCAGATCCACCAATTTGGTGCTTTGGGGAATGGATGAACTAAATTTCTTGTGGGGCAACACAGAATTTAAGATTGATATGTCCTCCTAGAAACTAAGATTGGCATTATTTTTTTTGACTTCCGTTGCCATCTACATAACCACATGAGACTAGTTGTACTTGGAAATTGTGCCAAACTACACGCAATGTCATTTTGATTGAAATAGGGAGTCGAACGTTGTCCCATGTTTCCAATTTTAGGGTGAATTGACCAAGCAACAGTTAGTAAGTATCACAAAATGAAATCTCTTTATCTAAGTTGACCTGTAGTCTAGATAACTTTTCGCCTGCTTTGAATAGGTTGGCTTAGATTTTCAAATCATCTTCATAAAAAAAAATAAAAAATCTTCATCTGAAATTGCCTTAGATTTTGTAATCATCTTCATCAAATTTTTCTTCATCTGAAGTTGTCCCCACCAATATCAGCCCATAGATGAAGAAAATTATATGTCGGCTTCATTTCTCTCTTTGCAGTTTATATTAGCTTTTGTGTTCTCTATTATTGTCTTCGAACTAGTGTTTAGTAACTCTTATATTTTCAGGTTGGCCTTAGGATATAAGTGCGGCTGGTGTAGTCAGTGACTCAGAGATATCTATATAAGTTTGACGATTTGGAATCACAACTCTGTTTCGAAGCTCCTCATGAGAAAGTGATGATTGATCCGTCAATGAACCCTATTTTGAAGCTCATCATCATCACTGTTGTGAAGTAAATTATGAGCTACTACCATCACTTCTAGTATGATATGAATCATTTATAGTACATGTCCCGTTCAAGAATAGCAACGCACAACCTTCAGAATAAATGAAGAAATTAACACCCCATACACAAGCTTCAATTTAGAAGCTTTTGCAGGTTCTTGGTAAATAATCCTTTGCCATCTCTTTTACTCATTCAGATTTGCTTTTACGTTTGACAAGTCGTTTAGTATAAACAAAGCACATAGGACATTCACTAGCCATTGTCCTTGCTTCGAGTCATCCACACATTCTCTAGCTTATCTTTGACTTATGATTTTCATATATGACTGGAGCATGGTGTCACGTGTTGGCCCTTCGACACTGCCCAAGTTTACTCGTCAACTTCGTGCGACATTCGACTCTCGGTACGTTGGAGTCAAGTCAGCCTTTCCAAAAGTTCGGCAAACCCCTTTGCCAAGTTAAGTAAGGAATACTCACAAAGGAACAAGGAAGATCACAAAGTCGAAGGGAAACAACCTTTGACATATCTACTTAATGTAGAGAAATGCTTACAAGAGAACTCGTTCAATGTGTTTGATTGTGTATGTATTTTCACTCAAGTTATACAAATGACTCGAAAACTATTTATAGACATCAAACCTCCTTAAGGTGTGGCCAGGATTAGGCCACATCTCATAATTCTAGAATCAAACTAATAATACACCTTACACCATTATCTTAATGACACCTAGCCTAATTCTAGAACTCCCTCAATAATTTACCCTAACCCCATAATAGCTAAGGCTTCAAGAACTAGATATTTACAAGGGAAATATCAGGAACTCTTGTCCACGTTCATACCCAGTCAGCCGCATACTTGGCACCTTGTCGTCATCTAGTCAGCGTCCAAATCAGCATATTGACCCTGTCCTTTGAGTATGTATTCGTGCACTAGACATGTATACTCCTGCCAGTTGGATTGGGCTTTTTATGCATTTATACGGAGGAGTGATCCAAGGAAATACAAGGAAACCCCCATAAGCGCCCATGTGCCCTAGTCCACACATAGCCATGCGCGATGGGAAGTGTCGGCCCATGACAATGGGCTCTCAATCATCTCGTGGTTTGTTTGTTGCTTGGATAGCAACATGTTTCTACTGGTAGCATTAATGATTTGAGAAGTTCATCAGATGTTGGATGTGGTCAATATTACATTCAAAGTGGTATCCGATAAGAATTAGGAATGACCTCACAAAGCTTTAGAGTGGCAACTGACAAGATCTGAACCCTAGGTATCCGGTGGAGCAGATAATCTTTCGACAAACCACATATTTTGTTTAGAAGAGGCTCCAGCTATGAAACTAGTATGCACCTCCTACAGTCGTACGTGCCTCACAATCTGGGGAGAAGGAAGCAAATAAAGATCCAATTGAAACTTGATGCACTTTAACATTAAAGTTGCAATGCTGTTGATGTATCCAATAACAAATATAAACCAACTTGCCAAGCAATGCTAACAGTTGGGTAAAAAGAGTGCTGATGTAAGGCATCAAGAAACTGTACACAAATCTTTTGTGAAACATGATGCTTTTGACTAGCCACCTCCTCTCAAATATCTAGCTAGCTCAACTGTTAAGCACCACATCAATTTTCACGCACTGAAATCTTGAGTTTCAAAACCTGTCTGTTTCGCCCTACCATGTCCCCTCTCACCAAAAAAAAAAAAATCCCCCAAATTTACAGTGATAGAATCGGGCACCAGTCGAGCTCCTGAATACCTCAAGGAATTACTTTAGAACATTCCACAATCCACATTAGACCACTGCGCAAATAAATAAACAAAAAATGTATCAACGGTAACCTGAAAAAAGTAAAACTCTCAATAAATAAGTTCCATGCACTCATTACTTACCATAACACAGATGATAGGCAAGGAAGTACGAACATTTTACCATTTACCCACTAAAATTTAGTGTACAAGTCAAAAGTCAATACACAGGTTATAAGCCCAGTAAGCCTTGCTATTAGTTCCCTACACTGAAGGCAAAAATCGAAATGTGCCATTGTGGTCAGAAAGGATACACAACTCGTCACCATGGTGCAATACATCGTCACATTCTTGGGAGTCATATGTTGAATTTCTGAGGAACACCGTCAAAATCATCAAAGTCGAATCTCTGGCGCTCCTTCCCCACCTGCAAGCATACAAAATAGAGCAATTCATCAAGGATTTTCTGGGTGGTTTTATAAATAGAATATTTGTGTAATCAAAAGCAGCAGGCTTACCTTCGTCAGGTACAATGGATCACAAGAAATGCGTTCATCTACAGCGGTTAGTTTCTTTGACAGGGCCATTATCCTTGAGGAAGATCAGAGAAGAACCATTAGCAATGTGTGTCATCATGCATATCAGTTTCAAACTTAAAAGGTTCACAAACCAAGAGTACCAGCTAAACCTCGCCATTTAAAAACAACTACAGGCAATACAGTGGCAGAAAATAGTTGACCATCGACATTAGAAGTTTAGCACATTAGTGGCTTTCAATCTCTGCTTTTCTTTTTTTACCACAAACCGCAGATGAGCCACACACGCTGATGCACGCATATAAGTTTCGAACCCAAGTCACCTGAAGACTTGACCAGCTAAGCTAGCTGACAGTTGCAGGTTAGCATGTAAGTCGGTAGATGTACATCAAAGTCGAAGATGGCCATTTCAGCCATCCCCAAGCGAGAGGGAGAGAGGAAACATGTGAGGTCCAACAATTTTCTTTAAAACATAGAGCTTGGAAGACAATGAACTGAAAATCTGAAGTAGATACCTCTGGATGGAGCTGTCTACATGCTCAATCATCTCACATGTCTTGTACTGTTCAGGATCCTCAAGGAACCGAACCATTCCATCTTTCTGGTTAATTGTGGCATATATCTGACCATCTTGAATCTGAAGGCATGCGAAAACCAAAGTTAAAGCACATTTTTACACTTGGAAGTAAGAAGAAACAGCAGACCCGAAAGAAGAAACGGGGGGAAACCTCCATCATGATCATGATCATAGGCTCATAGATGGGTATTACAACTGAAGCAGCACTGTCCACCAAACAAATATAACAGCGCAATCAAACATATATGGGAATGTATCAAGTACCATTTGAAGTACATGCAACTCTGCTTCCTTGGGGCTGTTTAGTTGCACTGTGTTGGCTATATCCTCGAGCGACAAAGTCAAGTAGGTTTGAGTTAAGCGCTGAATATTCCGCTTGTACATAGATGACACAACTTGCTTCACCAGTCCTACATTGTTGTCCTGGTAAATCATTAAAGAGAAAGTTAGCCATGAGAACCTTCTAAGCTACTTAGATTTTAGAAATGAGATCAGAAAACTATTTGCAAATGTGAAAATGTACCAAGACCACTCACCCCTTCAAACTTTTCCTTGTTTGCCTCGACAAATGTCTCCAGGTCAGCAATTTTCCCATTTTTATAGCTATTTGCTAATTCGAGGTAGGGCTGCGTTAAGAAGAGAAACAATAAGTTTAACCAAAATTGCTAGATGGAAGTTAGAAGCCACGAGGCCCACGATCATATTAACCAACAAAGACACACAAAGAAAACTTCAGCCTTCTGAAATACATCACTGATGAAATTAATACAAAACATGGTATCAAAACAGATCACGTACTATTTTTTTTTTAAAAAAAATGTCTTGTCTTCCTTAATTCCACAGCAACTCAGACAGTCAGACTCTTAAATGTTTCCTCATTTTATGTAAAATTGCATGCCGTATGCCCCAAATGATATCTCCAGTGTTACCCAGATCGTGGGGCAAGCATGGACCCATGATTCAGATCGTACATCCCAAAAGGAGGATCGGAAGTGATTCAGAACAGACCCAGGTCGCCAGGAAACTTGACCTGGTTCATGAAGCCCAATAATCCTGACTCTCTGACGCCTAATTCGTCTCCCTCTATCCCCAAAAATCCATCAAATTGAACACTTGCATCAAGATCAAATTACAAATTTAGGGGTTCGATCGCAAACCCAAGATCTACAAATTGATGCCCTAATTCTCAAAAGGGAAGCCAAAACCTGGGGGGTTTTGGTCGCCAGAGAATCTGGATCAACCGTCAGCTTTTTCGGTATTAAGTGGCTGGTCGCTGGTTGCCTGAGGGGCCGGCGGGGGCGTGGGGGTGGGGGTTGGTACTTGGTAGGGTTGCGTTGGGTCAATTCCAACTGTCAATTTTTTATAATGAATGTCGTATCTTTTTAACTTTAAAGGTCTCCTTTGGTCTTTGTGGCACACTTTTTAAAGTTTTCACTTCAAGTTCTTGAGAGTTGAGTCTCCCTCTGACTTCCTTTTGGGACAGAAGACCTCGATGGTAAAAGAAAAGAGAATCATCCTTTTCTCTTCCTTAATCGCTCACAATTAATCTAGTTAAAAATTCAAAACATAATTAATAAAAACTAGCAAAAGTTACTACATTGACCCCGATTCGTGGCAGGCACTGTACAGCATCCAATGTTCCCGTTTCACGTACTGGGTCGAATCTCGATCCGGGTAACACTGGATATTTGTATAGCTTTCTGCACCTAGTGAGGATGAACTAAACAATAAATATGCTTGTGAAATATCCAAGATTAAGTTCACATATGTGCATTGGCGCATAAGTGACACCATATAAAATTCAGATGAGCTTCAATCAGTTCATTTCAGTTGCATTCCATTCAATTCAAGAACTGACTTTTTCTCACATATTATTATTTATTCAGTTCAGCCCAAAAAAGGGGTTCTAACATCTCCAGATTTCCTTAATGCTGCCTCCCTCCGTCCCAAATAGATTTCCTAATTACTATTTTAGGATGTCCCAGTAGATCTTCTCCTTCACTTTCTAAGATAAAAAACCAAGAACTTTCTTTACATGGATATCCCAAGTGGAATACACTAGCCTTTTTCAATAATCAGAAGGACTGTCACTTAAAAAATTGAGGGTACTTTTTGGAATGATTATTTGCTGGCCAACTGAAAGGCCTTAAACTCCTAGCCAACATCAAACAGGAAGTTTGTTTTGGGACACAGCAAGTACCACAATGAGGCTGTTGTTTGCTCCACAAGAACTACGGCAATATATAAAGCCCCCAATGTTTCAGACTAAACCAAATTGAACTAAATGGACTGGTCTTTTTTGTTTGGCCTGTCAGCCCTCTGTCGCTCATAAGTCATCACAACTCCTTCAACATTGGACTCGTACAAAACTAGTTACTAAAATCATTCTAAAAGCACAAGACGAGCCACAAACACCTTCTGGGATTATAATGTTACAAATTTACAATTGCTCAACCCTAAGGTGAACTGAAGTGATGAACTAAAAGGCGTTACCAACTAAAGTATGTTTCTCACGTTAAAACTCATTGGTTAATAACTTGCTACCTTTGCCTGTATGGTGTGTGTTAGATTATATTTCTTTACTAGACTTCAAATTCAATATGGAAATGACTCGAGTTTATCACTCCCTCTATTTCATAAAGATTAAGAATGCATGAATTTAATAAAAAAGAAACTATACTATACCAAAATGCCCTTGTATTGGGAATAGAAGGAGGTTCAATACACACACACACACACACACACACTAACCCCCTGAAGTTCCTTCTCACCCCAAAAATATCATCAAAAAAGCTCTTTGGACGTTCATCACCAGTAGACACTAGTCTGATTCTTATTTGAACTTGACGCTTGTCTAACCAAAAGAAGAAGAAAAATGTCAAACGCATTTTTAGATCAACTACAGAAGCCATATCTTCCTGCTTCATAGTCCTCATGTATACATTACAATCCTCATTCAAGCCACTTTGCAGAACATGCTGATAAATATATACCACTCAATACGTCAAGCATGGCTAAAGGAACAGGTTGGTTGCAACATATTACCTGACCATTTTATCATTAACATTCAGAACATTAAAAGTGTACCACTTCACAGTCATCCAATTGATATTAAGTACTAGCTCTTTCAGGTGAATATTTGCACCGGGCCTATCGGCACTGCTGAATCACGGTCTAAAGTATCTCTGACATATCTTCGTTGTGGTCTTATTTACTCATTTGGTCGTTTATGGTTAATATGTAGTTGTCGTGGCTCTCTAACTTCATCTTGCTTCTCTTGCAGGATCGAAGTAGGTTTTGGGTGCAAGTTCTCAGTCTTATCTTATCAAAGGGAAAATCATAGAGGGACGAGAAAGAAACAAAAGGGAAGATTTTATTTCATGTGTGGCTATGCAATAAAAGCAAGGCAGCAACACATCACCGATCATCTCATTTATTCCTTCCTCTTGTTTCTCTTTGTCACATAAACCAATCCCTCATCAAACCAACCCTACAAAGACATTCTATTTCATCTTTCACTTGAAGATAGCAAGTACTGTTTCATGTGACTTCACATGAAATGCAACACAAGAGTTCATATAGAAGCACCTACAACGCACATCCAGAAGAAAAGAATGAGAAAAAGGATGTCTGCAACAAACATGGAAGCCACTAGACGCCCTCGATTATCATGGTACTGTCAAGTGTCAATCTAAGCACTTACGCATCAACGAAAAGAACACAGCAGCTCAAGAAAGGAACAGAGTCCACAGCGCTCCTCCCTCCACCCCACCCCCCACAGCGGGGGCAAAGTGTCATTACTTGGCTCCCAACAAAACAAAAAAGGGGAAATGCAAACCACGACATAAACATCAAATATTTGCTTTAAATACACAAAATTACCTGACTCAAATTCTTCAAGCTCCTCTGAGCCACGGAAGAAGTGTACTTAGGAAAATGAGCGGAGAACTGCCATCAGAAAATTCAGTTGTCAAAGCTAGTCCTCAAGTTGGTGTAGAGACGAAACAAGCAGTGAAAATGAGGATCTTAACATAAGTGTTAAAACTAGTTTTCACAAGCAGAAAAAAAATATAGTAATTTGTTTGTTAATCAGCAACCATACTATAATATTGACACTGCTACATTAAAAGCAAGATCATTTTGACCTTTGACTTTCGAGTGATACCATGGCAAGCTACCTTGCAACAAGATCATTTTTTTGCTCTATAGAAAACCATTTACACATAGCATCACAAGGAAAAGACCTGTCCATTGTGAATGAGTGACACCAATACGTATTTTTTGTATGCTTCAACTGCTATTGCATTTAGGGTAGTCATTGGAGCAGTAACAACCTGCAAAAGATGATAGCAGTAGAATGGTCAATTGATGGATTGCGCATTTTATCAACCAAACACTTGGTGATATGAACATAAACAATAAATGTGAAAAAAGGATCCACCAAATGGCAACTGCTTTCCGAAATTGTGACAAAACCTAAGTGGAACAACACTGCAGATAAATCTTATTGGCTTGCTCTTGACACGTTGGCTTATAAGAGAAGAAACAGAAACAACTCTGAAACTGCTTGAAGTGGGGAAGTCTTAATGCCCGAAAACACTCTATCATAAAGTTCATTCTGAGAAATACAGGTTTCGATTAAAAAGAGGCTCAATCATGTGACAGCTCCTGTACGCAGGACGATAATACTGAGCAATTGAGCATCTATATAAGGATTCCAGCTACAGTAATCCATCAGACTGATAAGCTTGCTATTGGCTTGTCTGGACTGATACACATCAGACTAAGAGGCAGGGACACATGGCTAAAAAAAGCCTTGGACGAGAACCAACGCCAGTAGAAAGGTTGTGCAGATAAGCTACTGACATCGCTCCCTGATCTATTACATGAGGTACAGAGAAACAGGATATTACATGGTTACGCAGGTAGAACTGTACACAAGATCTTTCTCTTATTGAACTTAATTCTAAGCTTAGTTTCTAGCTAGGCCGTACATGATTCTGACATATATGGAAGCATATTGTCCTCCGGAACTGTCGCTTCTGATGTACTTCACTGGCAACTC
>ONZA01005979.1:41206-52413 GCA_900322205.1 Kewa caespitosa
TCATCATGCTCTTATTTTTTTTCCAGTTTAACACCATAGGATGTCTTGCAATTTCGTCAGGAGAAAAAGGAAAATTCACTTCCCACCCTTTGATCCACCATCCTAATCTCAGCAAGATTAGATGGCATATACTGCTGACCACTTCTTCCTCTTTATCAAAAATTCTTGCATTCCTTTCTTTCCATAAGGTCCATATTATGACAAAAAAAACTGCAGTCCAGACTTTTCTGAAAAACTCACCTGAGGCTAGTTCATTCCACTGCTCAAACATACCTTTTAGTGTTGCTGGGAAGCACAACTTGATATCCCATTGGTGACACCACCAATTCCACACCTCCCTTGCAAAATCACAGTGAAGAAATAAGTGATTGGAGTCCTCATTAACATTTTTACAAAGAACACACAACGCATCCGCTTGACTCAAAATTCCCATTCTAATCAAGCGGTCTTTGGTTTTCAACCTATCTAGCAGTGCTAACCAAGAAAAGATCTCCACTCTATGAGGCACAAGGCCTTTCCAAACACCAGCTACTACATCAATGTTCCTACCATGTTTCTGTGCAGTAAGTTCATCACAAAAAGATTTGACAGAGAAAGACCCAGATTTGCTTGCTCTCCAAATCACTTCATCTTTTCCATACTGGTTCAAGTATACATACTCTAGGTCATGTAATAAGCTAGCTTTCAGCTCTTCCTCCCAAACAAACAGTTTTCTTCTCCATTGGAAAACCCACTCCCACCCCAGCCCGTCCCAGACGGCCAAATTGGCTACAGAGACTTCTTTGTTCAACGCTACAGAATATAGTCTTGGGTACTTGGCTTCGAAAGTAAATTCTCCTAACCATTTATCCCTCCAAAACCTCGTTTCCCATCCATCCGATACTCTCTTTCCCAGATTCTTTGATACAACAGCAGCTGCACTTGGGTTGTTTTTTATTGCCTTGCAAATCTTGGCCCATGACCCTTTCCCCTGCATTGATGCATTTTCGAGTACATTATGTTGTTCATAAATTCCATACTTTTCACACACAATTCTCCTCCATAATGTGTCACCTTCTGTATAAAATCTCCACACCCATTTGCATAACAAGCCCAAATTTTTCTCCAACAAATTCCCTATCCCCAACCCCCCCAACTCTTTGGTAGCTCTACTTTCTCCCATTTTACAGGACATATGAATTTACTCCTACTACCCTGAGTTTCACCTGCCCATAGAAAGTCTCTTTGTAGCTTGGCCAATTTGTCAGCGATCCCTTTGGGTAGTTTGTACAAAGACATGAAGTATAAGGGAAGGTTGTTTATGGACGATTTAATGAGTGTGAGTCTGCCCCCCATTGAAAGCATTTTTCCTTTCCAGGTTGCCAATTTCTTTTCCATTTTCTCAGTAACTGTTTTCCACAAATCCGCACCACCCAACTCTCCTCCAACCGGAAGACCCAAATAGGTCATGGGAAAACAAGTTACCTTGCAATGAAGTTTTTCAGCCATCCTATGGAGCCATTGATCGTCTGTGTTTATTCCGATCAAACTGCTTTTATGAAAGTTCACTTTCAGACCCGAACACATTTGGAATATAATCAGTAGCTTCTATACACTCAATAGCTGTTCTTCCTCTGCCGGACAGAATGCTATCGTGTCGTCCGCGAATTGTAGGTGTGACACTTTGCACCCATCCGATCTCACACCGAGGCCTTCAATCAACCCTCGTTGTGATGCTTGTTTGAATAAGGCGTTGAGAACTTCAGCGACAAGGTTGAATAAGAAGGGTGACAGTGGGTTGCCTTGTCTTAGACCTTTTTGCATCATGAAAGGTTTTGTTGGAACACCATTGACCAGAATCGATACAGCAGCTGACCTTATACATGCCTTCATCCATTCGCACCACTTTGTTGGAAATCCCATCTCTCCCAAAACCCAATCAAGAAAGCCCCAGGATATTGAGTCATATGCCTTGTGGAAGTCGAGTTTGAAAACAACGGCTTTCTCCTTGTTTTTCCGGCATGATTCAATAATTTCATTGGTGATTAAAACACCATCAAGGATGAATCTTCCTTCCATAAAGGCTGTTTGATTTTCTCCAATCAGGCCACCCATGACCTTCTTTAATCTTTTCGCCAAGAGTTTAGAAATGATTTTATATAAGCATCCCACCATACTTATAGGGCGAAAATCCTTCAGCTCTACTGCATCTTGTATCTTCGGAATTAGAGTAATAAAGGCAGTGTTTATGTCAACTTGAATCTCACCTTTTTCCCAGAATTCATTGACAAAATTAGCAACATCTTCTTTTATGATCTCCCATGCGCGCTTGATGAAGTTGAAGTTAAAGCCGTCCGGACCCGGCGCTTTAGATCCATCACACGATTTCACTGCCTCCTCTATCTCGTTAGGATCAAAACGCTGTGTAAGAAGGCTTGCATCACATTCGGTAATTTTGGGCAGCTTCAAGCCCTCAATAATTGGTCTGTTTCTGAACTTCTCCGTGAACACATCTTTAAAGTATGACAATGTTTCCTGTTCAATCCCCTTTGGGTCTTAGATTCGAGTCCCATTTGAGCGCAGGTGTGGTATATGATTCTTCCTTGCCCTCGATGAGGCAATTGCATGGAAGAATTTTGTATTTTTATCACCTTCTTTGATCCATTTTTGTCTCGAATTTTGTCTCCAATGGATCTCTTTCCGTCTCACCCATCTCCACAATTCACTGCTCCACTTCCGTCTCTCCTGTGTTTCAGTTGCCGTAAGTGCCCTTGAGTCTCTTATCCGATCAATCTTGTTCATCTGCTCCTCACATTCATTGATTTTAACTTCAATGTCCCCAAAAGATACTTTGTTCCACTCTTTAAGCTTATCTTTAACAGCTCTCAATTTCTTCTTTATCGGTTTTTCTTTGACCTCTCCTTTCCATACTTCAGATACTACTTTCAAGCAATCACGATGGGTTAACCAAGCATCCATGAATCTGAATGGCTTCGGCCCAAAGTTATTCTTCTCGGTGGTCATGAGTATCGGGCAGTGATCTGACAACCCTCTATTCAGCAGCAACAACTTTATGTTTGGAAAGGTGTTCACCCATTCCGGGTTAACAAAGAGCCGATCAAGCTTGCTTGCAGATGCACCTCGAAACCATGTGTATTTCCCGTCCCGGGATTCAATTTCCATTACCCTTATATCTCCTATGAACTCTTTGAAGTCTTGGACCCCTCCATCATCCATTCTATGGCTGCTTCTATCTTCATTGTGTAGGACTTCATTGAAGTCCCCAATTATCAAACTGGGTACTTGATTTGCTTGCCACAATAGCTTTAGCTTCTCCCATACAGCTTTTCTTTCATCTTTGTCACAAGGCGCATATATATTCACTAACATGCTCCTTAACTTCGTTTCTTTCACAACCCCTATTACTGCAATCCAGTTTTGGTCTACATGTATTGTCTCCATCTCAAAGGCCATTTCTCTCCAAACCATTAGCAACCCCCCTGATCTTCCAACTGATTCCATGCTTTTCCATTTTAATTGCTCATTACCCCATATAGTTTGTATCGCCCGATCCTCAATTGCTTGAATTTTTGTCTCCTGTATACATGAGAAGTCTGGTTTATGCTTATAAACCAGCTTCCTCATAGCCCCCCTCTTCTCCTTTGCGAAGAATCCCCTTGTGTTCCATGATAGAACCTTCATTTATCCATGTTATCTCCATCTCGGTAAACCTGGCTAGCTTCCCATTCTTTCCTCTGCTCAATCAAAATGAACCTGATCAAACTAATGATCTCCTCCATCTCTCCCCTAAATGATAATCCCATTTCACTGAGAAACTCAGTGACATCTTTAGGATTAAGAGGATTTTGATCCACCATCTCTTGAACTCTCTGGGTATCTTTCTGCACAGCATCTCGTAAGATTCTTCTAACTTGTCTGGATGGGGTCTTGCCTTTTAGTTTTCTTGCCTCTTTTTTCTTTGCTTTTGCTTCTCTTCTTTTCCTGTATTTCTCCTTATCTGCATGAGATATCCATTCCTCAAGACCAGTTGGGAATCCCGGTCCAGAAACTGAGGTGGACAAGGACTTTGATTGCTCCTGCTCTTCATCACTTGGACCAGCCCCATATTCTGTGTCCACAATCAGTTCACAATGCCCATCATCATCAGATAAACAAACTTGGGCCTTAAGTGTAAGGGCTGAGCCTACTTGTGTTTCACCTTGGTTAGTACTTTCCTCTTTTCCCCCTATTCCATTCTCACTTTCTTTATCTCCTCCTTTTTCATCCGAGTTGGCCTCTATGTTTTCGGCCCAATTTTCATTTTCATCTCCTGACCCATTGTCCACTTGTTCTGGGCCCATTACAATCTCTTTGTTTTGATCATCCTCATTACACATGTCAGCCAACTCTTTAGGATTTATACCAAACCCATTACTACCTAACCCTTGTAGGGATCGAGGAGTTTCGCTGACAGCAGTAGCCATATCATCCTCGGTTTCTCCCCCATCATTATTTCCATCAGGATTGTCTTCTCCCATTGTTTTGAGGTGCCGTTTAAGCTTCAATATTCCTTGGGAATACTCAGAAGCTTGAATGCTAATGTTTTTCTCGTTTTCCAACCGACTGCTGACGTCATCATCTTCTTCACACCAAGTCTTCTGCCATTGCAACATCTCCATGAAGCTTTTTGGACTTTCTTCTATAATTCTGATTTTATATTGTTTATCCCCGACTTCCAGCATGATTTTCTCGTTCAATTTGTAGAAACAGTCAGTGACTATTTGCATGCTGCAGTTATCGAGTTTTCTTCCAGTTGTGGCTTCCGTGTCAACGGCCACAATCTGACCCCATATACTCCCAATGGCTACAAAGTTATCATAACTCCATGCATGGAGAGGCACACCATAGCATGTGATCCGTGTGGTTCTCCATTCTGCTGTTGGAGCTTCATCCCACTCCATCACCTCTTGAAACCAATCCATGATCCATCGCCCTGTCTCCTCCTTTATTTTCTGTTTTTCCTCTACCGTGTCAAATGTTAGGAGGTATTTTAGTCCTCCCATGGATTTAACATCTATTCTCCCATGCCCTTCTTCTTGTACTTGTTGTTTTATCATATCTGCTGGTATAGGCAGTTTAGATATCCCTATCAAGCTTCTGTCCAGCCACTGTTTGTTTTCATCTGCAGTTTGGGCTTTCATGACGCAAATACCATCTCCATCTACGACAGCCCCTGTGATATTCTTCCTTACCTCTTCTACCATTGGGCCCAATAGTCTACTCTTGACGAGTTTCCTTGGATCTTCAACTTTCTGATACATACTAGAATCTTCACTTTCCTCCCCTCCTTGAATTATTACTATCTCCTTATCTTTGTGATTCACTGCCTCCTCTTGTTGATTCACTGCCTCCCTATAGGTCCTTCCATCATTTCTTCCATGGTTTGTGATCGGCATCCGTTTGGCTTCCCCTTCCTTCGTTCCGTTCTCAGTGTTGGCTGCGTCCTTCTTCTTCCCACCTCCTTCGTTTCTCCTTCTTTCATAACTGGCCCACTTGACTAGTAGTTTTCTATTCTCTACCCACCTCTTGCTTTCTTCTCTAATGGCTCTGTTCCCCTCTTCTTCTGTTCGCATTCGTACAAAGGCGAACCGATACTTACAACCCTCTCTGCTCTTTCTTGGAATGAAAACATCAGTTATCTCGCCATGGATGCTGAACCATCTTCTTAGTTCTTCTACTCGGATATCCGTGGGTAGGAAATCTACGAACAATGTTTTTCCCCTGAATTCTTGTCCCCTCCTATTCTTACTATAATTCTGCCCTCCTCTGCCCTCAATGTCGTTTGGTCTCCCTCTCTCTTTCTCTCTCTACCATATCTCTCTCTTTTCTTTTTAGGCGTACATGATATTTTATCTTGGTGTCAAATATAATAGACTTTTGACGTGACTTTTGTAATGTTTGTCGTGTGTATTATCGGAACCAACGTCAGTCAATTATTCATTTTGAACTAAGGGTTCGTTTGGTAGGATAATATGTAATGTAATCAAATTATAAGTAAAAATATAGGAGGACAAGGTTGTGAGTGAAGATGATGCAATGAAGAACGTAATCAATCATGAAAATGGGGTGTGATCTTGTTTACATAAATTTTGTTGAGGAATGGTGATTGCATCCTTTCTTTATTAATGATAACAATCTTTATTACACTGTTTCGTACCGAATTCGTGCTATTTTAGGTGATACCTTCAAAATACCATCACCAAAGAACTAACTCATTAGATTTAGGCCAAAATCTGCCATCTCGAAGTTCCTCTAGATTTCCTTCCAGAAGAAATCATTTTTCGTTAAGTTGTTGCTCCTGGCGAGAAATTTTTAACATAGAAGTAACAAAAAATAATATCCTAGTTTTTGTTCTTCATGTTGAGTACACTCTCTCACGTTAGTTCCTCATAAAATTTTATTTGCTGAAGTATGAATCAATTTTGCTACATTAAGCTGTTAGAATCTGATTGGGACTACACCATGCCTAGTGGAGCTGTAGAATTAGCTTTTCTGCTTCTTTGGCTATAAATTCCAATAGTTACTCCACGTAGAATTTATTCTTTAAGATTCATTTAACAATGTAGCTTCTCATGAAACTGGCAAGTTTTCCTCCCCATTAAAACGATAAAGACAAGAATAACTCTCACGGTATCTTGCTAGGGGACAAGAAAAAACGTCGCTTTGGAATCAACTCCAAATTACAACGAATATTGTTTTGCCACAAGCCTGACTTTATAATTTTGATTCGATCTACTCTTTTTGTATTTATTTTTTCTTTTTGTGGGTCTTGAAAATACATTTGACTTTGATGATTTTATTATAATTACGCTTGTCAGTTAGCTCCCATGCTTGAGTTTTCTCAATCAATTTGATCTCCTCTTTCATGGCATGTCTTTATATTTTGTATTGCACAACTTACTCAAAATATTTCTTAGTTCAAGAATTGTGAAACCTTCAAGATTCTCAATCTTTCAAGTATCGTACCAGAGGAACTTCAACATATGAACTTGTGTAAAGCTTACCTTGGCACCATTATCACTTAAGAGAGTCTCGAGCTTGAAATCTGCTCGGTTTACCACCAAATTCTTGAACTTCTAAAAAGTTTCAAAGATTGCGGATCTTTCCTTCATGAAGTAGGCCCAAGTCATTCTAGTGCAATCACAAATGAACATGGTAGAATGCTTGCACTTATTCAACAATGTTGTTTTCAATGGACTTTAGCATGAATAAATTTATACTTTTATGAATCTCCCCATCTTTAGCATGTAAGGAGTGTTTTTCGGTGTATCTTTCCCAGTTTGTGACCTTGACAGGGTCAATGATAGCTCATATGGATGACAAGTATTTCACCATATCATGTTGTGAAAGTAAGTTTAATATTTGTCTGTTCCATTGTCAAAACCTCCTATACCATAACAATATATTGCATGCCAAGTGGTCTTAGCCATAACGATATTTTTCAACGTCTTATGAACATGCAACTGCAAATTGCTTCCCCGGTGGATCAAAAGTTTCACAAGTGTTGCCATAAGAGTGCAACAAGCAATCATATTGTTTCACATAGGCCCACTTAGGCCCTATTCTTTTGGACTGGACTGAAGTGAACTGAAGTGAACTGAATTGAAATGAGCTGAACTGAACTGAACTCAACTGAACTGAACTGAATTGATTTTTTTCAATTGATATTTGACCCACTTAAACTTACCAGAACCTCCCGATTTTAGACTTAAATGAAAGTACATGTCAAGAGCTTTCTAGTGATGTATGAATTATCGTAATTGTATTTCGGAGTTGATAACTACTTAACGTTTTAGTTTGGAGCTAAACTGAGCTGCATTGAACTTGTTTGGGCTCATTTCCCCAAACATTATTTTGACTGTTGACCTACACCCATTCAAGGGGCATTTTCGTCAATTCACAGCTCGTTGAGCATAGATGCAAGGCAGCATCCCTTCCCGAGGAGGACCATGACCCTCCAAGGGAAGGGAAAGTCGATACTTCACCCCCTTTCCATATTTGTTCGGTAAGAGTGAGCCTTTCCCCAAAGAGAAGGGGGCGCTAAAGCATGAGGGGGCCCATTAAGCCTGCCAGCCCGGTGGAGCGCCGCCGGGATTGGCTCAAACCCTAACTAGGGTTTGGGAGATCAAAGGCCCTATAAAAGGACCTACACGTATTCCAAGAAGGTACACACAAACTATTCTCTCATTAATTACACATTCATTGTGCTTCTCCCTTGGCATTTATTCATCGAGTGTTTGAGTTTGAAGTACCTCTTCACGCTTTCTATTTGCCCCTCGGCCTCTCACGTGGCCGAGTACCTCATCAGTTATCCGGAACTGACTTTGGCATCGGAGGAACGATCCTTGGACCACGCCAGGGGCAATTCACATCTTCTCTTTTGCAGGTCACCTCAGGAGACCTCGGATTCCTTACTCCCTCAAGTAGCTCGCTGACAGTTTGACCCTTTGAGTTTCAAGGAACCACTCCGACCCATATGGAATTCTTGAAACATTTGGCGTCGTCTATGGGGAGTGGACGATCAGAAGTTGCATGAGACTAAGGAACAACAAACACATCCAAACACCTTACCAATCCAAGACATGTCGCACCACAACTCGCTTTGTGGTTCGTCAAGGAGAAACCGTCATCCTCTAGAACCAATAACCCGGGACGAGCTTGCCGCGTTCCAAGAAAACATCCTAGGAGACATGAAGAAAATGTGCATCACCCTTCGGGATACAATCCGAGGGAACAAAGATCGCAATGAAGTGGAGAAACTCCCATCGAACGATATCCCTTGGAATAACATCCCTGGCCCCGGGTGGCACAATGCCTCGAAGTCTACTCAGGTCCTCAAATCTTCTCCTTTTCAGTTCAGCCAATCTGGCTCATCGAAATCCCGTCCCAAAGGAAAGAACTCGGATCAAAAGAGCAACCGGTCCGTTAGGAGTTTGGGGAAGGCTAACTCCAACCTCAACAGGATTAGGAGAGAAAGAGCCAGAAAAGCCCACAAGGAAGAAACGGACGACCTCAGACACTTCCTGAGGTTCCAAGAAGCAGAGAAGAAGAAAGAAGCGTGATAGAAGGGGAAGTACGATAGATCCCTAGGAGGCGATCACGAGCCTTCTAGAAAGTGCTCCATCTCGGAAGACACCTCGTGTCTCAATATGCGAGTCCCTTTAGCGAAGAGATCATAAAATACCCCATCAGCCTCAACACCAGAAGAGGGAAGATCAAAAAATATAACAGTACCACGTCTCCGAATGAGCATATCCTAGGCTACGATGCGGCCATGATGACTTAGATCCGAAATGACGCTACCATGTGTCGTCATTTCGTAGGGACGAGCGCTGAAGTGGATGAACTACCTACCTCGCAACAGCGTGCATAGCTACGAAGAACTCTGCAAAATCTTCACGGAGAACTTCATGACTTGCGAGAAAACAGAGAAATGCTCCGAGGATCTCTTCAATATCACGCACCGGGAAGAATGAGTTCATGAAAGACTACGATAAAAGGTTCAACGATGAATGCCTGAAGATAACCAAGCTAGACACCGTTATCGCCTGAACTGCATACATCAAAGGTATCATTCGAGGCAGCGAAATCCTCCAGGACTTCGAGCACATGAAGCTCCAAGGCAAAAGCTAACCTGTCCTATGTCCAGACTTATTCATCCAAAGTCTTCACCGCCCGGGAGAGATCAGGAAGAGACATGATCACAGGCAATTACCGCGTCGACAAGTTCAGGGATGGCCGAGGAGGTCGACACGAGAAGCATGAAAAGAGAAGGGCGAAAACATTGAACGTCGAAAAATCAAAGTTCAAAAAGGGCACTGCTAACCGCACCAAAGAAGGGAAATTCGGGGCGAAGAAGCGATTCGACAAGAAGACCCCCGAAAGCCTAGCGGTGAACAAAATCCCGAAATGCAATCAAGAAGAAGTGCTGGAAAAAATAGACCTAAAGATGCTTCCCAACCCAACCCCCATGAAGGAAAACCACAAAAGCTACTTCTTCTGCCACTACCATAAAGCCAACGGGCACAGAACGAGGTACTGCAGGGAGCTCTGCAGTCATCTCGAAGCCCTGGCCAAAGTGGGCAAGATCAACTACTTCCTGAAGAACACGGCCGCGACCTCCGTAGCGTCGGACCAGGGGGCAGGGGAGAACTCCACCTTTTCCTCAGATTCTTACGAGATCGGAGTCATTTCAGGTGGCCCGGCTATAGGAGGTATCACCAACAAAGTGAAACGAGCTCATTTGAGGTCCCTCGACCAAATCGTGTAGGTCGAGGAAGTCCCCAAGTTCGGGATACCTATCTACTTCGATGAATCCGATGCTCGTCCACTGCAGTATCCTCACGATGACCCACTGGTCATAGATGTGAAAGTGGCGAACACCCTCGTAAAAGGGTATTGGTAGACACTAGAAGCTCGGTGGATGTCATCACCTACGGATGTCTTAAAGACCTCAGCTATTTGGTCGAGAAAGTCCTACCTATAGCCATTCCGTGATTGGCTTCGGAGGAAATCATGTCATCCCAATGGGAAGCATCCAGCTCTCTCTTCGGATAGGAGCAAAGGACGAAGCAAGGCGCATCGTGTCTGAGTTCTTAGTGGTCGAGGTTCCCTTGGCATACAACATCCTGTTGGGACGACCCTCCCTCAACAAAATCAATGCACACATTAGCATGGTACTGTTGACCATGAAATTCCACCGAGATGATGGAGAAGTAGGCAAGGTAGGCGGAGATCTGAAAACCGCACGAGCTTGCTACGTTCAGTGCCTCAGCAAAAGCTCCCTGAAGAAGAAGGAGCCTCGAGAAATCAATCAAGGACCCGAGTGGAAGGAAAGGAAAAAGGAAAGTAATATACCTAAGATGGAGCCCCCTCCCGAAGTCAAGCTAAAAAACGAAGGAAAATAAATCCAGTGTTTGATGATAGATACCCCTCCGTCCGAACTGCTCGACACCAAGATTGAAGAACGTGAGAGGGCCAAGCTTTTGGGGGAAAAAGTGGAGGTCATCCTGGACCCTTCTCGGCCCGAGCGCGTCATGTACCTATAGGGGCCACGGCCCCTCCCGTTCCCCGTGCGAGGGAAAGAGGCGGAAGTTGAATAATGGGCGCGCGCACCCCCCACGACAATGGAGGTGTTTTTTTTTTTTTTTTTTTTTTTTTTTTTTGTT
>ONZA01005980.1:8759-21231 GCA_900322205.1 Kewa caespitosa
TATACCTGAAGTGCTTGGGGCTGTCCCATTCTTTTAGTCCTCCTTCAGCTTTGGGTAGTCTCTCTTCCAATGCTCTTTCTTTTGGCAATAGAAGCATTCACTTCCTTCAGCTATTAACTTCTTCCTAGCGGCCTTTTGTTGATGCTTCGGTTTTGACACTCCACCCTTGCCCTTCAACGGTTTGCCCTTAGAAGTTGTTGGTTCCTTTCTTTTACCGACATACAACAATTGGTTTTTGCTTGAAGCTAGGTTCACCTCCGGGTCTGCAACTTTG
This sequence comes from Kewa caespitosa, assembly GCA_900322205.1. NCBI lineage: Eukaryota > Viridiplantae > Streptophyta > Magnoliopsida > Caryophyllales > Kewaceae > Kewa > Kewa caespitosa. Next base: position 9,034 of record ONZA01005980.1, read on the forward strand.
AGCATCTGATTAAGCTCATGCAGAGTCTTGTCCATCCCCTGCATGTGGTATGTTTGCCTAAACTGGCTATACCCTTTATGCAGCGAGTGTAGGACAATGTCTACTTGAAGTAGTTGTGAGTAGACACACCACAGGCGTTCTAATATCTCGAAGTTGGCTATCATCCTCAAGACATGGGGATTGAAGAGCTTCCCTTCAACGAGAGTAGCCTTCCTCATTAGTTTGTTCACTTCGTACATCTTGATACGCTCTTGCTACTTAAACATGTTTTTGAGCGTCGTATTGATGTTATAAGCATCATAGCTCTAAAATTGCTTCTGCAGATTAGAGTTCATGCTTGCTAACATGATACAGGTAACCTCATCGGAGTGATCCTTTGCTTTTTGGTAGTCAGCCCTTTGGGCTGGTGTCCCACCGTTTGCCGGAAGAATTGGAACGTGCATCTCCAAGACGTGTTCCAACTTTTCGTATTTCACCACGATCTTAAGGCTGCGACACTGGTCGACATAGTTGGTTCCATTCAATTGATCTTTGTCAAGTATCAACCTTAAATTCAAGTTTGAATTGTTGTTTTGGTTGGCCATTTCCAAAAATAGATTTAAATGCAAAATTTAATACATTCATTATGAAATAGCTTTAACAATTCTCAAACTGGCCAAGCTATTCAACTATATTGATACAAGAAGGGCTCTATGAATATAATGATTCAAAGATCCAATTTTACCCCATTGTGGCAAGACTTTAGCCTAACAACCACTTTGGTAAAAACAGGTAAGCAAACCTATGCTAATCACATCCAATGTGATTCTTGGTTGATGAACATATCCAATATGTCATCCTATTACCCAAACATGTGACACTCTCACTCATATTGTCGAGTTAACCAACACGATCTATAAGCCTCAACATTATGACTTACCCTCATCTTCCCAAGATTGAAAGCGGTGCACTACTTTGGCAGACCTCACCAACTTCCAATCAAGGGTTAAAAGGGTGATCCTTGTTTGGGAGGGTAAAGAGCTCAATATTTTAGGACTTTGATTTATTTTAGTTTTCAATAAATAAGTGAACTGTTTCATTTATCAAAACATAATAAATCAACATACAATAGATAAAGCAATAAAATGTGATATTTAAAGCAATATTTAAAATGATCCTAGTATGGCCCCCTAAGAACCCTAAAGGTCTAATCTTCATGGCTTCCACTTGAATGTTGAACTCCTCCAAGTCTTCATTTCCATATTACAAGTCTTGTATTTGCAATGTAATTTAAACTACCCCATGAAAGCAATAAATTACATTCAACGTAAACGGACAAACAATGTCGTATTTCCTTTATAACAAATACAAAACGGTTTATAATACCGTATTTTGGTCAATACTAGATCATAACTAAACATCATTCATTCACCCATATCACATGGGTGACCCAGTTTAACATGCATCACGTAGAACATGCTTTTAAATGCCACATTTAAAACACGTAGACATGTGATCAAATAAAATAAATAGGCTTAACCATAAAATAATTGAAATTTATTTCATTAAAAAATTAAAATTTTTATTTAATTAATGATTAAATTAATTAATCACTAATTAGACTTACAAGGTTGGATATGGGTTTGTGTCTTCATATAGACCACAAAAGCCCAATTTGTACCACGACCAATTTGGGCCCAAGACTTATGACTCATATAGACCAGTAGATGCCCGTGTGTGAGGTTATGGGCCATCAAAGCCCATAACCCAAATGGCCAAGGCAGTTTTTGAATGAATCAGTTTTGCTTTTGGCCCATCTAACCGCATCTGATTCGGTTTTGATTGTCATGCTTTGGTCTCGGGCCCAAACGGACCATGATGCACGACCCCACACATGAGTCTTGTGGCCCAAGCCTTCCAAGAAACCCTAATCGATATTTATGCATGAGTCGTGCCCAAAGCTAAACAAAACCCTAACACAAAACCCTAAACCATCGCCTAGATCCTTACCCGCTAGCCCACGATTTAGCCCCAAAAATCTATCATTTTTGACCCAATCCCATGGCTCCCGACCCAGAAAAATCTAACATACAAACCCTTAAACACGTCCCATGCCCATCATGCACGTGATTTTTCCCAAAGAACTCGAATTCACCTTTGATTTCAATCGGGTTTTTTTGGGTAGATTCACAACAACAAGTTTTGAGGTTAGTTTGGGCTTCAAATGTTATGGGTTTTTGTGATCTAATCATTAAGACCTAAATATGAAGTCTAATAGCTTGAATTTATGAGCAATGAACACGAAAACACAGTTATCCAAATCAAGAAACATAGCAAAGGAAGTAAAGATCAAAACTATACGTTAGCGATATGCTTGCAAAAATCGTTTCAAAAATCATTCAAATCAAATTAAAGGTAAGAAAACCTGATACAAAAAATAAGTACAATACATGTTAATCCAACGAAGGCAAATTAAGCCATTAAACAGGTCTGAAACAAAAAACCCATAACCTAAAAGTCCAACCGAGAAAATTCTAGATTTTTGCATTTTTAGTGTTTTGATCGTTTTCACTTCATTTCGGGTAAAGGCTCTTTACTTTCTTATCAAATTGCATTCAAAATTGATTAATAAACATCATCAAATTATGAATAAAGTAATAAATGAAAGAAAACCAGGTTTTAAACCCAAAAAACGAACCCTAATGCTCTAACAATCTTTTTAGTGATAAAGTGAAAGAAAGCAATTCTTGACCGGTTTTCTTAGCAAGCTCATCAAAATCACAATCAAGAACACATGGAAAAGGCGTAACATGTAGTCGGATCATGATAACACTGTTGGGTTCCATGTAATTAATGATCTAATCATATAAAAGCGAAACACATATAAATAGATCGTTACATGTACTCTAGGTCACATATGCTTTACCTCTCGATACGTCCCTTCTTGAGTGTGCTATCAACCAGATACTCTAGGCCATGCATCCCTCTTGATGTCCTCATGAAGATGACCTCCAATGAGCCCAATAATTGCTCCTCTGAATTCACACACGTAGATCAATGCAAGGCGATAGCTAGATCAGAATCACGAAGGAACTATTCCTTTTTGTTGTTCTCATTGGTTCGAATGAAGACACTTTAGGGTTATGGTTTGATGCAACATTTATGCCTTCTCTCCCGATGTATTAGGTTAGTTAAGACACATAGGTCTAAACCTAATATGAGAGCCACAAGGCCTTTATATAGGGCAAGGAATCAGACCCTAAAAGGGCAGCTTATTATGCACCTCTTTGGGCCTGGCCCAAAAGGCCTTAACACAACAGAGGAAACTGTTACTTGTACCTTCTTCCATTACATATTTGGTCCCAAGGAACCATTACTTGGACCAGCCTATTGCACCATACTTGTGACGTTCATCAATCTACTTTGGTGCGATCCTTTAGAATTAATTGCACTTAGCATTTAAGCTCAATATCCATTAACCCAAAAGGTTGTGAGAGGCATTTATATATACATGACAACGATCCAAAGTCGATTGAATCACTATCTCAATTGTTATTCCCAAGTCAGTTGCACCTTGACTTAGAGGACATATTCCTTTACTGTACAACCCAATGAAAGAAATATCTTTGAGATAAACTTATTGTCCTAACAAATAAAGCACAGGGTCTAGCAGAGGGTCCAGTAGTGTATGTAGGGTCGAGCTATGTGCAGAGGTGAGAGGGGTTCGCACGGGGTCTGTGCAGGGGGTCGAGGGGGCTTTATGTAGGTGTCTCGAGCTGTGTGCAGGGTCAGAGGGGTCTTTGCAGGGGGTCTAGGAGTATGTGCAAGTGTTTGAGGGGGTGTGTTTAGGTCTCTTCAAGGCTATGTAGGTCTGTGCAGGTAGGGTTTGTGCAAGTGGGGTGTGTGTATGTTGGGCCTGTGCATGCAAGGGTCATAGTTCTGTGGGTGCAGGGTCTGTGCATGCATGGGTCATTGTTTCGTGCAAGGCAAGTGTGCACACGGGTTTGTGCGGCTTGTGTAATAAGTGGCTTTGATAATTATATCTTCGGTTTCCTACATGAACTGTCCATGTGACAATTTGACTGTTCAACATAGGAATGGTATTATGGCGATGCAAATAGTGAGCCATCATGTTGGTTGGTTACTTTTATCTATTTCGGCCAAGGGTAACATATTAGGCGCTGATACACACAACTTAGAATGGTGTAATGACCAAAATTTTGGTTGATGTTTAGTGCTTTTGGTGAAGGAGTTATGCTACTTTTCCATGGTCTTGCAATCTGAGCTTATTAGACAGAATCAGAGCATTTGTGAGCTAAAAGGAGCCTAGGGCATCATCATCACTTGGAGCCAAGCACGTGGGCCGAGGTTGGATTTGAGGGAGCATTGGCACCGACATCCGAATATCAAGAAAGAGTCCTTAGGAGAGAAATTAGAAGTTGAAGAGTGGAAGTTAAGAAGCGAAGAGGCTGCTCGCAAGCAGGAGCTTTTTAGGCGTTGTGCCCTCCCTGCCGCGCTGCGCCCCAACAGCTCAGAATATGTCTCGCGCTGCGTCTTCCCCATGCACTTGATGGTGAATTTTGGCACATCCAAGATTTCAAAACATGTTTCGCATTGAGTCTTACCTAGGGCGCTGTGCGTGTTAGGTTATTTTCTCCGAGCGCCTCTTCAGCCGCTTTAGTTATTTTTCTAATTTTAGCTAGAGTATAGGTAGTCTTTTGCCGACATTCTGGGTGAACATAGGAACAAAAAATTATCTTATTCTTCCCATGGTGAACTCAATGGACATCGTAGCTTAAACCTTTTTTCATGGTGTTGATTAATTGAAACTACTGCTCTAAGGCTGTGAGATTCTCAATTTTCTCATCATCTCTCAATCATTATTTCATCGCTTGTTGTTATTATATGATCCATGCACGTTTTAGACTTGGAGCACTACTAGTTTGATATATGCATTCATCTATTGCTAGACTTAAGATTATATTCACTGAATTTATCTTATTTTATACGTAGTAACTAGAAATTTTATTGTATGACCGATTCAACTTTATTAGTTAGGGCTTTGAAATATCGAGATAAAGGATCCCGGTGTGAGATTGTTAACTTGCTTATTGATTCTCTATTTGTGAATGCTGCTATGGAATTGAACCTAGACGTTGGTAGGATTAGATTATTCATTTGTTAGGATTTTGTAGTTACATTGATCATACTACTTTACCACGCTTAAGGAGAATTGGAGGATCATTCCCTCGCAATAAGTAGTCCAAAATAACGAGGAGAACTTGTGTGTTTGTGATCAGTCAAAAGAATAGTAATGGATATTAATCAAGCCAAGGCTTGTCTCTCATTTCATTTCTGTTATCTATTTAGTTACTTATTTTGCTTTAGTATAGATAATTCGACTACACAAAACCCCTCCGGTTACATTGCATTTACACTAGTTAGAATCGTGAAATCCTCTTTCCCCATTGAAACGATCTGTACTTCCACTACTACATTAATTTTTGGTAGGACAGTAGGTTTATATTTTATTTAGGTGATACGAATAAGCTTTGCCAAATTATGGCACCGTTGCCGGGGACATGCATTATTTTGTGATTCTTTTTGGTGTAAATTTATAGTTGAATTGCTAGTTGCTTAGTTTCTCTTCCATAGTTCAAACCCGTTCTACTAGCTAAGACATCTTGCAGCTAGATCCCAAAATTGAGCGAACTCTCTTCAGGTTAAGGACAAAATGAAGGAGAGATTTTCGGGAACTTCCTTTTGCCGATTTAGAGATTGATTTTGTTGAAAGAGAAATATGGTGTAATTTGAAGATGAGACACATGCAAGGATCAAGAACTTGAAGCAACATATGAGACAAGTGTCAGGCGTCATGAATAGATTGGATTCTAGGGATTCTAGTAAGAACCCATCTCAAATAGAGCTAAGTTCCAGGCAACAAGCTAATGCTATCACTTTGAGGAATGGTAAGGAGTTGAAAGAGACTCAGAAAGCCATGGCTCGTGAGCTAGAGGAAGAAAGAGAAGTGATTCCCAAAGAACCAGAGGAAAATGTTGTTAGATCACCTCCACTTTCTTTAGAGAAAGAGAAGGGGGAGCCTTTACCAGTCTATGAGCCCGAGCCACCATTTCCTGAGGCGCTAAAAGGTACACAACGGGGAGAGCAAGACAAGGATATCAATGACATTTTCTGCAAGAGTGAGCTAAACATTCCTCTTCTTCTTAATACAATTCCTAGATATGCTAAGTTTCTTAAGGAAATATGTACTTTGAGCGTATGCAAAGATTGAAAGGCGCGCAAAAAGTTAAGGTTAGTGAAGGTGTGTCCGTTGTTTTCTAAAGAAAACTACCCTCTGCAGAAAGTGACCCAGACATGTTCACTATTCCTTGTGTTATTGGTGATACCACTTTACTAGGTCCATGTTAGATTTAGGTGCTTCCATTAATGTGTTGCCCTTTTCATTGTTTGAGTCCTTGAAACTTAGTGAATTGACGAAAACTTGTGTCGTGATCCAATTGTCTGACCGTTCCATTGTCTACCCTAGGGGGTGGTAGAGGTTGTGTTAGTTAGCATTGGTAGTTTGATTTTTCCCAGCAGATTTATATGTTTTAGATATGAGCATGATAAGCATGCCGCTCCCATCCTGTTGCGGCGAGCCTTTATGAAAACAGCTAGGATCAAGATTGATGTGCATAATGGGTCTCTTACTATGGAGTTTGATGGGGTTAAACTGTAGTATAATATTTATGATTCCATGAAATATCACAATGGTATGTCTCTGTGTTCAATGGATTTGATTCTGGTTTTAGCAAAAGATGTATTTGAGTTTAAAGGTGAGGATGATTTGCAAGTAGCAGTTGAGGCTATTGTTTCTAAGCCCAATGTTGGGTATGTATGAGTGCTACTTTGCTTGAGACTGTTGATGTGCTAAATGCCCATGCTCGGCTCTGTACCACTTGCTACGGGGCCGATTCCACTAACGGTATGTTGGGACAAGCTTTTGCCGTCAGTTGTGCAGGCACCAGTGCTGGAGTTAAAGCCCTTGCCCGAGCACTTGAAGCATGCGCTCCATGGTGAGGAAGATACTTTGCCAGTCATCATATCCAGTAAGCTCGCAAAAGAACAAGAGGATAGGTTGATCTCGGTTCTTAGAGAGTACAAGGAGGCTATTGGATGGACTATTGCTGACATCAAAGGCATTAGCCCCTCTACTTGCATGCACCAAATTCTACTTGAGGATTATGCTAAGCCGGTGAGGCAACCACAACATCGTTTGAACCCTCCTATGATAGATCTTGTTAAGAAGGAGATTCCTAAGCTTCTACATACAGGTATGATCATTCCTATTTCTGATAGTAAGTGGGTGAGTCCTACTCAAGCAATGCCTATGAAAACTAGTGTGAATATGGTTGAGAATCAAGCACGTGAGATGGTGCCGACCCGAGTTCAAAATGGGTGGCATGTTTGTATTGATTATCGCAAGCTAAATGCAGTCACTAGGAAAGATCATTTCCCATTGCTATTTATTCACCAAATGCTTGAAAGATTAGCTGGTCACCATTTTTATTGCTTTCTAGATGGCTATTTGGGATATTTTCAGGTGGCCATTGTGCTAGAAGACCAGGAAAAGACCACGTTTATGTGCCCCTTTGGTATGTTTACTAATAGGCGTATGCCTTTTGGTCTTTGCAATGCTCCATCTACCTTTCAAAGGTGCATGGTGAGCATTTTCTCGGATTATGTGGAGATGTATGTGGAAGTTTTCAACGATGACATCACTATTCATGGAGACTCCTTTGATGAGGGTCTTTATCATTTAGCCTTAGTTCTTAAGCGTTGTTTGGATACTAATCTGGTTTTGAACTCTGAAAAGAGTCACTTCATGGTTAAACAACGCATTCTGTTAGGGCATGTAGTCTCTTCTTGGGGGATAGAAGTAGACAAAGCAAAGATTGATATACTTCTGTCATTGTCCTACCCCACTAACATTAGATATGTGAAATTTTTTCTAGGCCATGCAGGAATTTATCGCACATTTATCAAAGACTTCTCAAAGATTTCGGCTCCTTTGTGTAAGGTGTTGCAAAAGGAGGTGACTTTTCATTTTGATGAGGGGTGCAAAAAATCTTTTCATGAGTTGAAGGCTAGATTGATATCCTCACCTATTATTCATCCATTCGATTTGTCTCCTCCTTTTGAGATCATGTGTGATGTGAGTGACTACGCCGTGGGAGTGGTGTTAGGTCAAAGGGTCGAGAGAGTACCTCATGCTATTTATTATGCCTCTATGACACTCAATGAGGCCCAGTGCAACTACTCTGTCACAGAGGAGTTGTTGGTGGTAGTGTTTTCCTTAGAGAAGTTTCGATCTTATTTTCTTGGTACTAAAGTGATTGTGTAAAGTGACCATGCAGCTCTTCGTTATCTCATGACAAAGAAAGAATCCAAGCCCTAATTGATTCGATGGGTAGTTCTCTTAAGTGAGTTCAATTTAGAGGTAAAGGACATGAATAACACTGAGAGTTCGGTGGTCGATCACTTGAGTTGGCTGGTGTCTTCACATGACACCCAAGATGGCATTGAGAAGCTTGTGAGGGGACCTATTTGGGAGGAGTTTCTAGATGAGCAATTGTTTGCACATAATAATTGTCATCCTTGGTATGCTAATATTGTTAACTTTCTTGACTAACCAATTTCATGCAGATTTATCTAAGGCATAGAGATATAAATTGTGCAGCGACGCTAAGTACTATTGATAGCCTCGTAAGCGCACGAGATTATTGAAGTAGTGAAAATATCATTTCCAAAGGGACTAGTGTTAATGATTATTCTGTCCACAAACTAAATTATATAAGCTACGAATCGTTGGATGAATGTTTATATCAAATTAACTAAAATAAGTAAAGATCTCAAAACTATGGTGAACATCAAGTACTAAAGGCATCTAGAATTAAGGCTCACCACAATAACATTACTAAATCGGCTAGATGGTATTATTGTTGTGAATGCATACTAATGAAGACCAATTATCCTATGTTAACGATTATCTCCTCTCGAAGTATAACAGTGTATCTAAAGTGATCAATCCTCTATTCTCATGGTTATTGTAATCTATTTAGACCCATTAAGATATGTGATAATCATTTAGCGGTCTCAAGAGAATTGAACCTACTCTCGTGATTTAGTCTCTAGATCAATTTCAAGGCTTTCCAATATTTCAGTTTCACGTCTCGGTTCTTCATCAAATATCTAAATCATACAAATTCATGATCAAGGAATTCATAAGTGTTAAGGACCTAGATATATTATCAAAAGCAATAGATCATTCACAACAATAATAAAGATCCAACCTTTATATCAGATAATCATTATCGGGCTACCCCCGATCCTAGAATAAGGAAACCACTCACACATGATTGAAGAACACATCACAATGATACTATTCCATCTCATGATCAAATCAGATATAGAGATAAATGAAATACTCAAACCTCTATCAATATCAAAAACTGATCAAAGGATGTTCTTCAAATCGATGCCGTAATCTTCAACAATAAACTTGAGTCTTCTCCAAAGTAGAGAGTTAAATAAAACTAATATAAACTGAAAAACTCAAACTGAATAATCCTAAAAGTTAACCCTATAAAATTTTTACAAACAGCCCACTTAAAGAAACAAATTAGACTATTACACGGAAAAGACGCAAAAACGCGTGTACAAACATACCCGATCGGGCACCTAAAAGAAATGTGTTTTGCCCAATCGGGCAGACCTCTCAGGTAGTTGTTTAGTAATGTTGCCCAATCGGGCATCATTTCTACTTCCAATTTGCCCGATCAGGGACACTTGAAGCTTGGATTTGCCCGATCGGGCAGGACCACCAGGATGTCTGTCGAGGTCTTCAATGCCATGTCTCACACCCGTATCTATTCACTTGGACGGGGATAGCTCTTCATGCCTCCTTATGTTCTTGCTACCGTCCCGAACTTTTTGTTTCCCACCAAAACGATGTCGGGTCTTACCAAATGACCTGCAATGCATCAAAAAAATAAAAAGGAAACTCAAGAAAAACAACAATACCACAAAATCAGAAGCAAAGTAAGCTAAAATAGCCTTACTAGTCATGATTTGTAGCCAAATACCAGCGTGAATCACATCATAAATCATATAAAAACCATGATTATCAAACTCACCCAAGCTTAAATCTTTGCTTGTCCTAAAGCAAAACACATCTTCAGGACACACAATAGGGAGAAGAAACAAAAATTGAGAGATCTCCTTCTACCCAATTAGCTCAAAAAATCAACTCAAAGTAAGTTCAATGGCTTTTTCAAGCTTCATAACATAACGTGCAAAGTGACCACCAACAACCGTCCTACCAAGGGACAGCCCCTCAAACTCATGCAACACAATTGGTGAACCCTCACTTTAGTCATGTGACATTCATCATTCATGTGTTTAAGGGTAAGTGTTTCGCTCAAAATGCATTTTCAATGGTGAAGATGATACCATAGGCTTGTACATCGACTCCATCTCCTCCCATCATATCGGGGGTGAAAGTACGAATGAGACAAAACGGGGTTGTAATGTAGGCTTGGGTAAGGGTAGGAAAGAAACTGGGGAATGTAGCTAGATGTGAATAAACTAGTAGAGAAGTTACTAACCTAACTCAAAACAACCCATAATAAAACATCCCGAACCCCCACAAATCAATGTGTTCACACCGAAATAGTGTCCCCCAAAATGACCCTATGAAGATGAATAATCTACCGTATGGGTCCCGAATTTTTGTAATACGCGAAATATTGAAAACCCAAAAAATCCAAAAAAAGTCAACTGAAGTCAAAAGGGCAAAATGGTCATTTCACCTCACCCTCGAAGCTTCTAGACCTCCCCTAGGATTCCCCTAGGATTTCCGGCCAAGGGGGGTTAAAACCGTAACACACGCATTAAATCAAGGGCCAGCGATATAGGTACAAATCGTTGCCCACCCAACGATTTGGACCATATTCGATCCACACCCATTGATCAATATTCGCTGGGTCAGGTGGCGATTTGCAACCTAAATGCTATCAGTTGGCCCTCCTTGACCGTTACAACCTAGATGCATGGTTCAACTTCCAGCGAATTGCTCCCAATTCGCTGGGCTCTAATCGAATTAGCCCAAAATCGCCCTCTGCTCAGCAAATGAACCTATAATCTCGAGGTCCAGGTGCATTAAGTTTTCCATCACTATATAAACCCATACATTAACCATACGAAAACAATTGACAATAAGCATTATCAGTCCCAAAAACTCAGAATAATACCCAGCATCCAGAAGCCATTTTCTCCCAAGGTTAAGAAATTTTGTGAACATTATTCTCATATTTTTCTTAATAAAAAATCCACAAAAAAACCCTTTTAAACACAAAGCCGTTCCATCACCATTTTGCATATAACAAAATCCGGGGCAACCCCCATCCAAAGGTATATTCCCGAGGGTCCTCGCCTCTTAAGTCACTCCTTGGAAGGTGAGTTATGAATTTTTTGCATTTTCTTTTCTTTTCTTTTCANNATATTTTCTGTCACGAAATTGGATAAAGTGATAATTCTATATTATTTTCTTTAAGTTTAGACAAAAAAATTTATTTTATTTTTTCTACTGCCTAGTACATATTTTTATTCATTTTCAAGTCATAATTTTGGTGTAATAACAATTTGATGTTATTTTATTCAATAAAATGACTTTATTACATTTTATGTATATCTACATGTATATATTTTTACTTTATTTTATGACTATTATTTATTTTTNNNNTTTTNATTTTTGACATTTTTAGGACTTTAGACATTCTGCCTTATCTTTATTTTCAGCATTATTTATTTTTATTTCATTTCTTCAATTTTGACATTTTCATTTTTTTTATTCTTTTCGTATTTTCTTTTTATTTGCCGATTTCTATTATCTATTTTTATTCAGTCACTTATTTCTGGAAACTGGTAATTCAATACTATTTTTCAAAATTATAAGACTTAAATTTGTATATTATTATGTATATTCTTATATATTTATTTAGTTGCCCATTCGGTAATGTATAATCCATGGACATATTTATGCATTTGATTGATTTAATTATGGACAAAACGAATGATGGATGCTAAAAAGTGATCACCTAAATAAAGTGTATGATGATATGACTTAGAAAACATTTAGGATTAAATCACTTTGTGGAA
>ONZA01005980.1:39914-52298 GCA_900322205.1 Kewa caespitosa
GGGAACCATCTTCTTACCAATAACCAAGAGTCATAAGTGCTAGCATGCTATGAAACTTTAGAAGTCAAAAACATTTTCACAATCAAAACTGGGTAACATGCTTCAAAATGTTTTCACAAAAAAAAAAAAAAAAAAAAAAAAAATTCAATTCATCATCATTGAAGGGTCATGTCTCTTATTAAAAATCACTATTTTATTTTATTTTATTTTATTTTATTTCATTTTAATATGCATGTGGTATTGAAACATGACTAGATTAAAAAAGAAACAAAGAATAATATTCAAAGGATGAATGAAAATATATGATGTAAATGCCTCCCCCAAGCTTAAACCGAACATTGTCCTCAATGTGAGAACACGATACAAATCATGTGGGGGAGTTGGAGATATAACTCATTGATTACCCCCACTAAGGGGGTATAGAGGGAAGTGCTCCGAAAGTGCTGCAAACTAAGGGGGTATAGAGGGAAGTGCTCCGAAAGTGCTGCAAAAAGAACCAATACATGGCATTGGTCATGTGGTATGACTGCGCCACATGATCAAACATTGTTACCACATGCTCCTCCATGGTTTCCATGCGCGCCCTCATGTCCGCTACATCCACCTCCATCCTCTCAAATCTCTACATGAAGTCCGGTGGTAGGTGGTCGTACGCCTGACCTCCAGCTTGGGCCCCTTGGGGGGCTTGGCTCTGTTGGCCCTCAATCCTAATCTGCTTGGGAAAGGCCCAATTCTGTTTGTTGGCAATGGATTTGCGCGCCGGGTTGGGGGGGTATGTATATCGATAGCCATTCACCTTCCACACAAACCGGGTGTTGTCATCCTCATCAAGCATATGCATGGCCTAGGGGCCCGCAACGTCGACTCAGGTCGGCCCCAGAATAGGCTTCATTTGGCTAAGACAAACCCCAAAGAGACGACTATCTGAGTGATCATGCCGCCGCAGTAGATAGTTGCTGGGGAGTCTCTCAGATGAATGAACCGGTCCCCAAATCATTCCCCAAAATCAATGTTGGTATCCCTATAGGCGATTCCCCCTCCCATGAAAGGCAAGAAGAAGAGCTCAAACTTTGTGACACCGCCCATGTCTCCCTTGAAGAACATGTGACATGATAGTAAGCAGAAGGTATATGTGAAGGCCGGGTTAATGATCAAGAAGCTTTAGCCATTTTGGAGCTATAGGATTGTTGGCCTGAAATGGCTCTCCAGAAGTTCAGGAGTCCAACATCATCAATGGGCGTGTTATTGGGTCTATTGTCTCCTTGATGGGGCCACCCAAAAATATGCGCCCATTCCGCATGCGACACCGAAAAATTCATGTTCATGAGGAGAAACCGAATGGCCCCTCTAGTACCCACGTCGTCCTCGTTTGGATCATCGCACGCGGAGCTTACGAACTCCAGTATTAATTTCAAATATGTAGTTAGATGGATACCCAAGAAGTTACGCCAACCTTGATGTGTAAACAGGGCGACGACATCATCCCTAATCCCCATGGCGGCGGTTGTCTGTTCATCAAAGAACCTTATCGGGTGCATCAAATTTTGCACAAGCTCGATGAAGGAATTGGCTTGCTTGGAATCCTCAAACTCAATTCCCATAGCGTCGAGCCTAGGGGCATCGGCACCCTTACCGTGCCCCTTTCGTTTGGTAGCCAACGAAGAAGACATTACACTCAAGACAATATCCCGAACCACAACCAACAACAAACCACGATAAAGTTGTCTCACAAATAACAATAGCTAACAACCAAGTTACTTCCCAAGTGTATCAATCTCAATCAACTCAGCAAATCAAACTCAAACAATCTCAATATCCATACAAACCCAAAGATACCCAAATCATCAAGACAACTACAACATCAACTCAAGTTCAAGCCCTAGAGCACAAATCAAACCAAACTACAACTAACAACAAGCAAATACTAATGATTATAGTAATTAATCACTACTAAATCTTAATTGAAGAAGGTATTGTAGTTATACCTCAAAGGAGTGAAAATCCCCGAATTGTAGTTGAACTTGAAGTAGAAAACCCAAGTTAGGGTTTTGAAGAGAGAAAGTAGTTGATTTGGGGTGGTTATGGTGTAGTAGTGGTGGTAGGGTGATGATTTGGTTGTGGTTTGTGGTGGATTAATGGTGGGTTTGGGGTTGGGTTTATGGGGTTTAGAGAGAGAAAGGAGAAATTAAGAGTGGGAAGGGGGGAGCGGTCGGGCACTTCGATGAGTAGGGGTGGGGGTTTATTCTTTCGGGCTTCAAAAGAAGCGAATTAACTGTCTACACAGGTGCCCTTCAGGCACCTTTTTCTTCTTTATTTGCCCGATCGGGCAAGGGTCCCAAAATGCATTTTCGTTGTTTTGCCCGATCGGACACTATTCCTCAAGCATATTTGCCCAATCGGGCATCCCTCCCAGACTAGTTCCATGACATTCTCACTTCTTTTGTTTCTTTCATTTTTTTAGTGAGAAAAATAATAAAATGCCCGAATTTCCTTCCAAGAAGCGCTTCTTTAAGATCATTAGCTCAACCACTATTTTTCCCCTATATAGTGGTGATGGAACGGAAAGGGTACAGATGAACCCCTTCTCGATCGGTTCTCACAGCTTGTAGATCTTCAGTCGTTGCCCATTCACTTTGAACGATGCGACTTTCTTACTCCATACTTCCACCGCTCCGTGTGGAAAAAAATTACAACCTTGAATGGGCCGGACCATCTCAACTTCAACTTTTCCAAAAATAATATCAAATGGGAATTAAAGAGTAGCACGGAATCACTCTTGTGAAACTCTCGATGTCAGATATTCTTGTCATGCCACTTCTTGGTTCTTTCCTTGTAGATATTGGCATTTTAGTAGGAGTCAAATCCTATCTCATCAAGCTCATTGAGGTCAAGCAACCTCTTCTCACTAGCGATCTTCATGTCATAGTCAAGGGCCTTAATTGCCCAAAAGACTTTGTGCTCCAACTTCACCTGGAGGTGACAAGACTTCCCATAAATTAATCTATATGGAGACATACCAATTGAATTCTTGAATGTTGTTCGGTAGGCCCATAGTGCATTGTCGAGATTGAGAGCCCAATCCTTCCTCGAACGCGAAACCATTTTCTCCAATATGCTCTTGATTTCCTAGTTAGTAAACTCCACTTGCCCACTTGTTTGGGGATGCTATCCAAGCCCAACCTTGTGATTTACCCCATACTTCTTCAATAGTGCTTCAAACTTGTGCTCGGTGAAGTGGGTACCGCCATTACTAATCACAACTGTCGGGACTCCAAATCTCGAGAAGATGTATTTCTTGAATAACTTAGAGACCACCTGAGCATTATTTGTAGGAGATGCTATTGCCTCCGACCACTTGGACACGTAATCCACCGACATAAGAATATACTTGTTACCACAAGACGATGGAAAAAGTCCCACGAAGTCAATACCCCACATATCAATGATCTCTACCTCTAGGATATTGTTGAGCGGCATCTCATTTCTCTTCAATATATTGGTCGTCCTTTGACATCAATCACATCTAGAGACATGCTTTTGAACATCCTTAAAGAGATTTGGCCAATAGAAGCCCAATTGTAGAATCTTTGTGGCAGTCTTGGAAGTGCTAGAATGACGACCATAAGGGGAAGCATGACAATTAAAATTGATACCCTCCATCCCCTCTTCAGGAACACAACTCCAAAAAATTCTATCAACACACCTCTTGTAGAAAAGAGGATCATCCCAATAGTAGTGCTTTACGTCCGCAAAGAATTTCTTCTTTTATTGGTAGCTCAAGTCCGGTGGAAGAATCCCTACCACTAGGAAGTTAAAAAAATCCGCATACCAAGGTGCCTTGATGTCATCAATTTAAAACAAGGTTGTCATCTGGGAATGAATCATCAATAGGCAAGTCATTTTCATCGTCGTCATTCATCTCTTGCTGGAGTATAGAAAGGTGCTCTGCTACAACATTCTCTGTAACTTTCTTGTCCTTGATGACAAGATCGAACTCTTGAAATAGTAGGATCCATCAGATTAGTCGTGGCTTAGCATCCTTCTTACTCAATAGGTACTTGATGGCGGCATGATCGGTGTAGACAATAATCTTCGAACCCACCAAGTACGATTGAAACTTGTCGATAGCAAACGCCACCACTAGCAACTCTCTCTCGGTAGTGGAATAGTTGACTTGGGCTTCATCTAAGGTTCGGCTTGCGTAGTAGATGTCATGGACATTTTTGTCTTTATTTTGCCCCAACTCGGTCCTACGGCATAGTCACTAGCATCACAAACGGGCTCAAATGGTAAATTCCAATCTGATGCTTGCATGATAGGGGCAGAGTTCAATGCTTCATTTAACCTAGGATAAGCTGTTAGAAAACCTACATCAAATTCAAAAGTAGCATCTTTCATCAGTAGGTTAGTGAGAGGTCTAGAAATTTTAGAAAAATCCTTGATGAATCGCCGATAGAAACCGGCGTGTCAAAGAAAACTTCTCACTCCTTTGAAGAAAGTGGGTGGTGGGATTTTTCTCAATAACATCAATTACCTTATCCACCTCGATCCCACATTCCAACACCATGTGCCCCAAGACAATACCTTCCCTTACCATGAAATGGCATTTCTCCCAATTCAAAACTAGGTTTACTTCTTCACATCACTGTAAAACTTTAGATAAATTGGTTAAACTCATTAAAAGTACTCCCATAAACAGAAAATTCATCCATAAACACTTCCATGATGTCCTCAATGAATTCTGAAAAAATAGCAATCAAGCATTTTGAAATGTGGCGGGAGCATTACATAGACCAAAAGGCATTTTCCTATAAGCCAAATTACCATAGGAGCATGTAAATGTGGCCTTCTCTTGATCACTTGGATGGATAAGAATTTGAAAGAAACCAGAGTATCCATAAAAGTAACAAAAGAATGAATGCTTAGCCAACCTTTCAAGCATTTGATCAATAAAGGGAAGGGGGAAGTGATCTTTTCGGGTTGCTTTATTGAACTTTCTATAGTCATTGCACATTCTCCAACCTTTGACCATCCTAGTCGAGATCAATTCAGTTTACTCATTTTTGACAACAGTCATACCCCCTTTCATAGGAACTACTTGTACGGGACTAACCCATTCACCATCAAAGATAAGATAGATTACTTCTGCATCAAGTAGCTTGATCACCTCTTTCTTAACTACCTCTTTCATGTTCGGGTTCAATCTTCTTTGGTGCTCAATAAAGGGATTATAGTCATCTTCCATGATAACCTTATGCATGCAAAGGGAAGGGTTTTTACCCTTAATATCATCAATAGTGTATCCACTGACTTGTCGATGTGACCTAAGCACTCTAAGCGATTTTTCAGATTCATCAACACTTAGGCTCGTATTGACCTGAGAGTTAGATCCATGAAATTCATACCTGAGAGTTGTAGGAAGCAGTTTCAACTCTACCTTCGGTCCCTTGCCCTCCTCAAATGTAGAAGTTTTGGACTCGGTGTTCAGCTTCTCAATCATCTCCTTGTGAGGTGGGAGCGCTGGATTTGCTTCCAATAGTTGGGTATAGGCCGCCACCTCGCTCTTCTCCTCACTTGAGGAAACATTGCTCACCAAGCATTCTTCAGGTGGGTCACTCAAAGTATGCTTGGCAAGCTCTTCCCCCACTAAAAAGGGTCTCCCAAGAATAATAAGGATTTTAGTATCCTTCGTCATCTCTAGAGTCACAAAATTAGCCAGAACATAAAACTTACCGACTTTGATAGGTATGGCCTCCAAAATACCTACCGAATACTAACTGATCGATTTGCCAACTGCTGTGTAATATTGGTGGGCTTTAGTTGACCCGATTCAAGTTTCTTGC
Organism: Kewa caespitosa; assembly: GCA_900322205.1. Classification (NCBI taxonomy): domain Eukaryota; kingdom Viridiplantae; phylum Streptophyta; class Magnoliopsida; order Caryophyllales; family Kewaceae; genus Kewa; species Kewa caespitosa. Next base: position 45,758 of record ONZA01005980.1, read on the forward strand.
GAATAGATAGAGGCATAAGACTAACACTTTCCCCTAAATTACACAAGGCACAGTCAAAACTCAAATGACCAATATCACCAGGAATTGAACAAGTATCGGGATCCTTAATTTTTTGACGTAGCTTATTGTGAAGAATTGCATTACACTTCTTCGTTAAGGCTACGGTCTCATTGTCTTCCAATTTCCTCTTGTTACTCAACATTTCTCTCAAAAATTTAGAGTAGGAGAGAATATGTGATAAAGTATCGGTAAAGAGAATATTGATGTACAACTTCTTAAGAATCTCAAGAAACTTACCAAACTGCTTGTCTAACTTACTCTTTACCAACTTGTGAGGGAATGGAATCAATGGCTTGTATGGAACAGGGGAAGTAATCTTGGATTCTTGTCCAGAAGTATCATCTTCTTTAGCTTTCTCCTCTTCATCATCGAGAATCTCCACGATGGCATACTTCGCCAAGGCCTCATTTGGCTTCGGATGTTCCAACTCCTTACCGCTTCTCTAAGTCACGACCTTGCAATGTTCTCTAGGATTCTCAGGTTGGCCCGGGAGATTTCATTGAGGTCTAGCGGAAGAGCTAGCTTGTTGAGCAAGTTGGCCTATCTAGTTCTCAAGCATCTTTGAGTTGGTTGGAATCATCTGAACTTTGGAGTTCAAGCTCTTGATGGCACTCTCAACGGCTTCATTTTGTTGGTTTTGTGTGATCATGAAGTTCTTAAGGAACATTTCTAGATTTAACTTTTGAGGTTGTGGAGCCAGATTCATAGACCTTTGTTGCGGTTGGATACTAGGTGGATGTGAAGGTGCTTGGTTCTTATAGGAGTAATTGGGATGATCCTTCCATCCGGGGTAGGTCTGTGAGTAGGGATCATTTTGAGGCTGCTTTTGGTTATAGTTGGCATTGAAAGCATTGGCCTGCTCGATCGTCATCTCTTGTGGTCCCCCATACTCATTACCTACAACAACTTGTCCTTGGTTGCCACCATCTTTATACTGATAGACTTCACTCGGCGAGTTTGGTTGCAACTGTTGAACTTGAAGGCTAAAGCATCAAGCTTGCTAGTCACTAGGGTCATCGCATCCACATCTAGTTTACCACTGACCTTTTTAGACCCAGATCCACTAGCGCACCAGTGGTGGTTGTTTGACGCCAGCTCCTCGATCAACTCATTATCTTGTGTTGGGGTCTTGGTCATGATGAAACCACCCGCCACGTCATCAATAGACATCCGGATGTCGGGAAACAATGTAGAGTAGAATGTTTGAATCAGGAGCCACATTTGAATTCCATGCGGAGGGCACTTGCTTTGTAGCTCTTTGAAATGCTCCCACGCCTCATATGGTGTCTCCCCGTCGGTTATAAAGCTATGAATATCATTTCTTAGCTTGTTGATCAAATATGGAGGGAAGAACTTCGCCCATAATTCCATCATCAAACCATCCCATTTGGTTAATGTACCCACTCATTGACAGTTGAGCCAAATTTTGGCTTTACCCACAAGAGATAAAGGGGAAAATCAAAGTCACAGTGCATCATCATTAACACCATTCATCTTTAGAGTATTACACTTCTCCAAAAATAGAGAAATATGTTCATTAGCATCCTCGCCTTGCAGCCGATGGAAACGGTCCTTCTTGATGAAGGATGAAGGCCAGCTTTATCTGGAAATGATGTGCGGTGATAGTTGGCCTCTTGGTACTTTAGGCAACACCACCAGTTTGGTGGGTTTGGAGAAATCTCCGAGGGATCGAGTGTAGTCACCCATGACTACTTCTTCCTCTGTTTTTGTCTCTTCCACTACCAGTTCCACTTCTTGTTCTTGTGGTTGCCTTTGTTGGCTACTCCTTCTAGCTTTTGATCTTGCGAGATTTGACTTTTTGATCTCGGGATCAAATGGGGCAAATCTTAAAGTTCCTTGACTCCTGGTCATGCACAAAAACAAAACATCAAAATTTGATCAAATGCAAAGGCAATAGGAAAAAAAAAAGTTCAAACCAATGTAACAACGCACACAGAGTGCTTAGTCTAAATCAGATTGCAAGAATAAAACAATATTAACTAAACTAGTCCATGTCAACAGCGCCGAAAAATTGATAACCTCGCAATCGCAAGAGATAATCCAAGTAGTAAAAAACTCGTATCCTCATGGACTAGTGTTAACAATTGTTTTGTTCACAAAACTAAATTGTCTAAGTTACAAATCATTGGATGAATTTTTACATCTAATAAACTAAAATAAATAAATGTCTCAAAACAATGGTGAATATCAAGTACAAAAGGCGTCCAGGATTAAGGCTCACCACAATAATAATTGCTGAATTGGCTGGATCATATTACTATTGTAAACGCATACTAATGATGACCAATTATCCTAAGTTAACTATTGTCTCCTCCTGAAGTATAACAACTTATCTTAACTGACCAATCCCCTATTTTGATAGTTATTGTAATCAATTTAGACACATTAAGATCTGTGATAATTATTCGCGGTCTCAAGAAAATTAAACATACTCTTTCTCGGGGTTTTCCTTTTGGGATCGAGGCCTCCCTCATGCAACTTGAGGTGCACCTCTATAATCAAGCAAGTTGGCATTGGTGGGAAGCTTGCTCCACTTTTCCTTAGAGAGATCATAATCGATCTTGATAGGCTTGCAAGTAGTGCGAATGCACCCTTTATGTGAAGTGCCTACTTCCTGCACATATGGTTAAGTGAAAATTCGGTCTCATGGTGACAATAAGTGGTCCTTACCAACACTGTAGCCTTACTCAAATGCCTTTCTCAGACTGCTCAAGGATTTAATGATGATGGAAAGGTGGAATGACTTGGTCGTCGCTAGGAACTTGAAGTAGTTTCAATTTTCACTTGGGCTTGAGAAGGTGGAGGTATGTACAATCATTATAAGGGGTGTTATGATCCTTGTTGTAAATTTCATTACTTTCTACTTTCCATGGAGATACCTTAGGAAAGCAAAGCAAAACGAAGCCTTTATTGAACGTCTACCATCCGGTAAGTGCAAAACCATACCATCCTTTTGAAGTGAGCTCATGAGGGAACCTCACTTTTGGAGCACGCTTGTATTGGTAAATGCTTTACCATTTCTCAATGACATATACCCAGATGATGAATACATGGTATGGCTTGTCACCGCCTTGAAAAAGATGAGAGGAAGCTACAGAGGCAAGGGATTTGAGGTGGAGATGCATAAAAAATGGGTCCGGGTACGAGGGACCTCAAGTACCCGTGTTGGAAAGGAGTACAAGTGTGCACGGTGGAACATGGGCGGTGTTGTTTGGAAGCACGGTATGGATCAAGTAGCGAGCTAGTGGGTATGCGGTCCAGGCCATTGGGTAGTTCGGGTTGGGTGAGCAACAAATTTGTTTATGAGTTGAGCGATGGGCTTTGGTATGGGCCAAGCGGTGGGCTTGGTAATCAGGTCGAGTGGTGAGCTTGGGCACTGGCCGAGCGGTGGTCTTAGGTTTGGGCTGAGCATTGGGCTAGAGCGCCGGCTGAGTGGTGGACTCATGTACGGGCCACGTGGTGGACTTGGATTTGGGCCGAGCAGTGAGATCAAGTTAGAGGTGACCAGTAGGCGGATCAGAATGGAGGAGACACGGGCTAATGAGGTTAGGACGAGCCATGATGGTGGCCAACTCGAACTAAGTGATGGTAGGCCTAGGGCTTTGTGTCGCAACACTACTGTCATGGAGGGGGGATTTAGGCCCAAGCCCAAGTAGACAAAGGGTGGTTGGGTCAAGAAGTACTTTGGTAAGAAGTGAGATGGGAATTGAGCCTTATTGAGCTTACATGTCTACCCATTAGGAAAAGTGTGTGTGTTTAGGACTTGTGTGTGAAATTAACAACATGTTATAACATGTGTAATAATTGAGATGGGAATTGAGCCTTGTTGAGCTTACATGTATACCCAGATGATGAAAATAACAACTGGGCACCCCTTTGAAATTAGGTCAAATTTTGGTAATGATTAACAAAAAAATCACAAAGAATGATTAAGTAACCCACGGTCCAGTTTAATGATCAATCTGTAAATGGTCTAAGACCGAAATGGGTTTGAGTCCTCTTGACCTAGTTCTTTTGATGTCCATATGAAGGACTCAAAAGTCTATCATTGGGCTTTGGAATCAACCCATTTTAGTTTTTAACTAATTTATGGTGATTATTCCAAGTTGGACCTAGTGCACTGTCCCGTCCAGTTAAACTATCAAATTTGAGAATTTATATTAAATACAATTTATGTCCAAAAATCATAAAACTTTATAGTCTAGTCCTTCAATAAACATACTATCCCTCACATTTTTTTCGTAATTTTTAGAATCCATTTGACAAGTTTTCCAGAATTAAAGTATTGAATGGTTAATAATCAACCCCTACCCGAAATTGTAACTCAACTTCAAATGATGCCTCAGAGACCCCTATGCCCCGTCATGAATTCATCCACGCCCCGAGTGGAGTTTTGATGAGTCTCATGAGTGAAAACTAACTTCAAACGAGCATTTAGCATTATTAGGACACTTGTCCTATTTCTTATGCTATTTTACTCCACTTTTTCTATTTTTAGAAATTTCTAACATTTTTTCACTTTTGGAATGTTGTCTTTTTTTTAACGTTTTTTTTAATCCGGCCATGTAAAATCTGTCTCCCGAGACCATATAGTGGAATTATGATTATCACTTTCCTTGCATGCATGGCGTCATTTCTAAGTACAACTCGGCTTCTATAATAAAATAAACCCAGTTGACAATCTTGAATTGTATTCGAGATGTGATTCAATCTTGACATATTGGGCCCACACATATCAGTTTTGGGCCATGATGAGACTGCCTGTCCCGATATTGATTACCTATGAATTATCTCTATATAAGATAACTTCTAAACGGATATGCCTCCAGTGGAATTATTTGGCTCTGAGCTCAAACTTAATGTTTCGGCCCCATATTTGGCCCCAGGGATAACGGTTGACTTGGCCGTCCCTCTTTGTCTATCTTGACCTGAATGACCATTATTCCTTGTTGATCAAGGATCGAATATCAGTTGCTAATTACCAACTGTCTCACACTTTCATGCTTGTTTAGACTTAGGATCGGCATGTACTTTTGATGTATGGCATGACCCCGTGCCAAATTTGAGGTTAGAATCAGACATTTGCTAGTACGCGATCATGCCTCCTCATAAAACATTGTCCTCCATTATCCCCAACGGAGTATATACTCCCACCTTGTGGAGTACCTAATGATTGAATGCAAACGAATGCTATCGTCTCCTCTTATTTGGCTCGGGGCCATTACGGGGGACACGTTCACTTTTCCATTGGAGCTGCTCTCCATCTCATTAAGCCTACCATCCCCATCAACTCCACATACCAAAATATAAGTTGTTCATTTCCCGAGAGTTCATTTCCTCCATTGAAAGAGGAATACTCGAGAATCAAACACTTATGCGCCTAAACCAAGTTCGAGTCAATCCACCTATCTCAGTTGATATCTTAGGATACCCCGGTTCTCACTCCGGCTATGCCCTTGGTGATGTTGGTTATACTCCAACCTCTCCCGCCCTCGAATTGATACGACCCTTGAAATGAGTTATATGCGTTTAACTCTTGGCTATTACCTTTTTGAGTAGGAACTAGCTCCCCCATCCTTACTCACTCCCACCGAGTGGCTCCGTGGACCTGCTGAATGGGTCCCCCGTACACAACGACGTTAGAGCTTTGATCCATGAGTGGATTCAACTCCAATGATGAGTGGTACACAGTGTCGTACTGCTGTATCCAAGCCCTCCATACACCGAATGACATGTTGGTCCAACGGCCTATTTTTATACATTCGTATCTAATTTCCAATGTGTATATCCATGTGCTTGTTTTCAATCTTATTCATTCACATGCAAACTTCTTAATCACTTTCTATCTTAATTAATATAGGTATAATCATGATCATCATCCAATTCACTAAAAAATCAGGGACTATGACATATTAGTAGGTGTCCATCATACGACTGATAGGGAAACGGGTCCACCTTAGATGTCCATACCCTATAACTTAAATCTCGAACCCAAATCATCAGGTAGCCAGACTTTTGTTTTATCCATCACAGAGTCACTATGGTTTTGCAATGGTTTTCCTTAAAACCTAGTTCGGATTTTCCTGAGAAACCCTTTATCCCTGTTTGGGTTATAACATGGTGGCAGACTCCAAAGCTTACTGTCACAGGCTCTCGAGCCTCCGTGTGGGAGGCAGCCCTGGCTCCCTTTCATGGTAAAACACATAATTTCTTCTCTAGTCCCATAGACTGGCGACTCCACCGGGAATTTGGATAGAGGGCTTGTTTTTATTTTATAAAAACAATCTATTCCCTAGAGGTTTAGACCCGAACGTACATTTTGTCTCTTTCAAAAACAAACTTTTATCGGTGAACTTGAGTGATAATCATGATCGTACCCTAGTACATTCTCACATGTATATATGTGTTTGTTTGCTTACGTGTTGTTTGGAGTGCCTTGTTTGACGATCAGTCCGCACAC
>ONZA01005982.1:24272-36068 GCA_900322205.1 Kewa caespitosa
TATTTGGATATGTATTCAAACCATACAGAATATTTGAAACAAACCAAAACCGAATAATATAATAAATGTATAGAGCAATGTTTTACAATTATGAACTTGATATAATAATCTAAAGAATGTAGGCTAATCACAAACAAAGTGTTGAAGACCTATCGCATCAGTATGACTCTCATGCTTGAATTGATCAAGTGGCTTAGTCAATGGATCTGCTACGTTATCATCTGTATGTACTTTGCATTTGCTCACATCACCAAATTTGACCCATTGTCTAATAAGGTGATGCTTTCGTTCAAACATGCTTGGACTTCTAATGTGATCTTGGTTCCTTGGCTTGGGTGATGGCCCCATTAGCATCGCAATAAAGATCCAACGGTTTAGCTGCCAATGTCAAGACTCCAAGCTCAGCGATGAACTTGCGAATCCATACAGCTTCCTTTGTTGTTTCTGAAGCTGCAATGTATTCGGCCTCTATTGTAGAATCCTCCACAGTGCTTTGCTTTGCACTCTTGCAGCATACTGCTCCTCCATCGAGCTAGAAGACGAAACCAGACTGGGATTGCCGAATCGTCTCTTTCAGTTTGGAAGGACGCATTTGTGTACCCCTTTACAACGAACTCCTTTTCTCCGCCATAAACCAGGAATTTATCTCTAGTTCTCTTGAAATATTTCAAGATATTCTTGGCCGCACTCAAATGCGCCTCACCTAGGTTGGCTTGAAATCTACTCGTCATGCTTAAAGCATACGAGACGTCAGGAGGAGTACAAATCATGGCATACATGATAGATCCTATAGCTGATGCATATGGTATTTTACTCATGCATTCTTGCTCAGCCAAGGTCTTCGGACCTTGCTTCTTGCTAAGAACTGTGCCACAACTCATGGGTAAGTTACCCTTGTTGGCATCATGCATATTTAACCGAGTTACTATCTCATCAATATACTTTCTTTGGCTTAATCCTATTAGCGTCATAGATCTGTCTTTACAGATTTGATGCCCAAGATGTAATCTACTTGTCCAAGGTCTTTCATCTGAAACAATCCCCAAGCCAAGCCTTCACAGACTCCAACATTGGAATGTCGTTTCCAATGAGCAATGTGTCATCGACATATAAAACCAAGAAGGCAACCTTGCTCCCACTAAAATACTTGTATATACAAGGTTCTTCTACATTTCTGATAAAACCAAATTTCGTTATGGCTTCATCAAAACCCAGATTTCAGCTACGGGATGCTTGCTTCAACCTATAAATGGATTTCTTTGCTTGCCTACCTTTCCAACATTACTTGGATTGACAAAACCTTCCGGCTTTGTCATATACACATCCTCTTCGAGAAACCCGTTCAAGAAGGCTGTTTTGATATCCATTTGCCAAATCTCATAATTGTAATGAGCGGCAATCACTAGGACTATCCGAATGGATTTAAACATAGCAACACGGGAGAAGGTCTCGTCATAGTCAATCCCGTGGATTTGTCTATAACCCTTCGCCACAAGTCTAGCCTTAAAAATAAGTATGTTTCAATCCTTGTTCATCTTGATCTTAAAGATCCATTTGCACCCGATAGGCCTAGCTCTATCTGGCAAATCAACCAAGTCCCATACCTAGTTCTCGATCAAGGAATCAATCTAAGATTTCATGGCGTCGTGCCACTTGTTGGAATTAAAATTCTCCATGGCTTTGTTATAGGTAGTCGGTTCTTCACTTTCTATAAGGAAGATGTCATGGTTCTTAGTGATAAAGATAGATACGTATCTATCCGGCTTAAACCTGGCCCTTTCAGACCTTCTTGGGTTAAGCGGTATAACCTCTGGAGTTTCCTCCAAATTTATCTCTGGAGTTATTTCTTCAACATTCTGAATAGGTGCAACTTCTTCAGAAAGACTTGCACCTGTATCCAGCTCCATTTGCTTCTCATCTTGAATTTCTTCAAGATGCACATTTCTCCCACTTGTCTTTTAGGAAATGAACTCCTTTTCCAAAAAGACACCATCTCGAGCAACAAAAACTTTGTTCTCAGATTGGTTGTAGAAGTAAGAACCCTTTGTTTCCTTTGGGTATCCCACAAAGAAACTTTTTTCTGATTTAGGTGCAATCTTAACTCCGAGCAATCTCTTCACGTAAGCCTCACACCCCCAAACCTCGAGGAAAGACAACTTGGGAGGCTGTCCCGTCCACATCTCATGTGGTGTCTTCTCAACGGCTTTGGACGGAGTCTTGTTCAGTGTTAAAGTAGCTGTCTCGAGCACATCCCTAGAAAGTAATAGCGAGGTCGGCTAAACCCATCATAGATCGAACCATGTCTAATAATGTTCAATTTCTCATTTCGGATAGACTATTCCATTGAGGTGTTCCTAGTGGATTTAGTTGTGAAAGTATTCCACAACCTTTTAGATGTTCATCAAATTCCAAGCTCATATATTCACCCCCTCGATTCGATTGAAGTGCTTTAATCTTCTTGCCTAGTTGATTTTCTACTTCACTTTGAAAGTCTTTCAATTTCTCAAAGCTTTCATGTTTGTGTTTCATTAAGTAGACATATCCATATCTAGTCAAATCATCCGTAAACGTAATGAAGAAGCTAAACCCACCTCTGGTTGTCGAACTCATTGGTCCACATAGATCTGTATGTATGAGTCCCAGTAGTTCACTTGCATGCTCACCCTTTCCAGAAAAAGGTGACTTTGTCATTTTCCCAAGTAAACATGATTCGCAAGTATAAAATGACTCGAGGTCAAAGGACATCAGAATCCCTTCCTTTAGAAGTTTCTGAATGCGTTTCATATTTATGTGGCCTAATCGACAATGTCATAGATATGTGGGGTTAGAAGCATTGGTTCTAGCCTTCTTGTTATTGATAATGAGTATGATTTTTTCTAAATTTAACAAGTAAAGCCCATTGTGTAAACGAGCCTCACAATAAAACATATAATTCTTTGACATCAAACAAGAACCATTCTTAATGTTCAAAGAAAATCCCTCCATATCCAAAATAGAAGCTGAAATAATGTTTTTGCTAATATTTGGAACAAAGTAAAAGTTGTTCAACTCAAGTATAAAACCCGATGGCAAAGACAAAACATAGGTTCCTACGATCACGGCAGCAACTCTGGGTCCATTTACAACTCGTTGGTCTACCTCATCCTTAGCCACCTTCCTAGGTTGCGATACCAATCGACATAGATGCCAATCGTCGGAAGAGTGGGAACGGGTGTCTCCAAGACGTGTTCGAACTTTTTGTGTTTTAACACGATCTTAAGGTTGCGATACCAATCGACATAGATAGTTCCATTCAACCATTGTTTGTCGAGTATCGACCTTAAATTCAAGTATGAGTTGTTGTTTTGGTTGACCATTTTCTACAAAACATATTTAAATGCAAAATTTAGTACATTTATCATACGATCTATGAGCCTCAACAATATGACTTGCCCGCATCTTCCCAAGATTGAAAGTGGTGCACTACTTTGGCAGACCTCACCAACTTACAACCAAGGGTTAGAGGGGTCATTCTTGTTTGGGAGGGTAATGAGTTCGATATTTTGGAACTTTGATTTATTTTAGTTTTTAATAAACAAGTGAACTCTTTCATTTATCAAAACATATTAAATCAAAACACGATAAATAAAGCAAAGAAATGCGATATTTAAAGCGATATTGAAAATGATCCTAGTATGGCCCCCTAAGAACCCTAAATATCTAATCTTCATGGCTCGCACTTGAATGTTGAACTCCTCCAAGGCTTCATCTCCACATTACAAATCTTGTATTTGAAATGTAATTTAAACTGCCCTATGAAATCAATACATTACATTCAAAGTAAACGGACAAACAATGTCGTATTTCCTTAACAACAAATACAAAAACACTTGACAATACCGTATTTTGGGCCATACTAGATCATAACTAAACATCATTCATTCACACATATCACATGGGTGACCCAGTTTAACATGCATCACATAAAACATGCTTTTAAATGCCACAAATTCGTAAAATTGAAATTTATTTTAGCAAAGGATTAAAATTTTAGTTTAATTAACGATTAATTTAATTAATCACTAATTGGATTTACAAGGTCTGATATGGGCCCGTGTGTACATATAGACATCAAAAGCCCATTTTGTACCACGACCCATTTGAGCCCATATGGGCTCATGGGTCCAAGACCCATGACTCATATGGCCCAGTGAGAGGACCGTGTGTGAGCTTTTGGGCCATCAAATCCCATAACCCAAATTGCTAAGTTAGGTTAGGAATGAATCCAATTCGCTTTTTGCCCATCTAACCGAATCCAATTAGGTTTCGATTGCCATGCCTTGGGCTCGGGGCCAAACAGCCCATGATGTACATCCTACACATGAGTCTTGTGGCCTAAGGCTTCAAAGAAATCCTAAGCCATATCCATGCATGAGTCATGCCCAAGGCAAAACAAAACCCTAACCCAAAATCCAAACCCATTGCCTAGACCCTTACCCGCTTGCCCATGGTTTATCTCCAAAAACTCATCATTTATGACCCAACCCCCGTGGCTCCCAACCCAGAAAACCTTTCCCTACAAACCCTTAAACACTTTCCATGCCCATCATGTACATGGTTTTGCCCAAAAAACCCCAAATCACCTTTGATTTCAATCGGGGTTTTTCTGGGTAGATTCGCAGCAATATGTTCTAAGGTTAGTTTGGGCTTCACATATTATGGGTTTTTGGGAACAAGTTTTCAATTATTGGTTCTCCAAATAATCCCAAACACATATGTAATGATGGCTTATGTAATTTTATTCTGACGATCCATATCAAATCAACTTTCTTTACTTCTTTGGAAACCGCTACTAAAAAAAAATGCCAAAGTAATTTAATTAGCACTAATGCATATTGTAACTTAAGTCCCACTAGTTAACATGATTGGTTATGACCAAATAAGTTGCTACAAGTGTGCATTTGCTTATGATACGATGAATGTTGTTTGCTATCCGGACGAATTATAAACTACGAGTACTATTTCACATAATAATTGAGGTATTATTAACAGGGGGTCTTGAGTACTTAGGTACTTGAAGCTACACTCGTGATATAACTTTCACATCATAGTCAGCATTTATAACAGTAAGTAACCTTGTTCCTAAACATAAACAACATCAATTGATCTGAATTATCCAAGACCAGCCAAACACAAATTCATCCAACATATCAAACCAAGCATAAACTTTAAAACCATTTCACGGATTCACAAAGTCAAGTTCTTCAAATTGTCCAAAACCAAGCAATAGATCTAAAGTTGCAACCATTATGGAGAAAAGTTGTACCTGAAACACACTTGTGATATAACCTTTCACATAATATTCAATATTCATTCCCAAAGATAAACAAAATGATCCAAAATTTCCAAAGCCAACCAACCAATGTGTCATCCCAAATATCAAAACAAACAAAAACTGTATTGAAAAGTTCACTTAAACTACTAGCTGATGAAATCTATCACATCTATCATAAACCTAAAAACTATTCACATTAACATAACAACAAATCCCAAACATCCAACACACTAACTGATCTAAAAACAGCAACATCTTCATCTTCTTCGTCTTCGGAATGATAGGATCGGTGGCCAAACATCAGCTGTTTCCAACAGAACTAAGCAACCAAGAGCCTAATATAGGAAAAAAATCACATATCAAAAAGTACTGAAATATTGTTTACTTTGAGGAAAATTATATTTCATTCAATCAATAATTACCTTTCAAGTAAATCCGCTGGAACCCTCAAGTTGCCGAATGCGAGCTTCCTTCTTAGCAACCTCGTACTTGAGGTTCTGAATTCGAGCATTCCTCTCATCAACCATCTTTTGCAGCTACTTCACTAACTTATCATGATTAGATGCCTCCAACTTAAAGATGTCCCCCACGCTCTTAGTTTCAGGGGCTTTATCCTTGTGCAAATAGGTTGCTATGTCCTTCAGCGTACCCCCCTCGTAATCATCTTTTTCAGGCAACCAACCATATTGGTTGCAGAAGTCACCTCCGCTTTGCTCAAATCCTTCCTTCCCTCTAACACAATCAATATACATCTTCTCAAACCTAAGAGAACTCACGTAACTTTCCATCTTACAACCGAAAACAACAGCAACAACTCCAGAAAATTCATCACTACCCCACAATGGATTAAACTTTTCAAAAAGCAAACCTTGGTCATTAAAAAAAACCTAACTGTAGCTTTCGTCACTAAATCTCCATTACCACCCACGTTGACAATAAACCCATAATAGGCCATGTTACATATTCCCTTTCCCAGAACTTTTCTACGTCTGATGTACACGTGCCAAGATTATTAATCTTTTGGTTGCTCTCTTCAAGGTTCTTTGAAAGACCTGCATGAAGTTACTTCTCCCTTCCACGTTGCTTCGAACTTTTGGCCATGTCATTTGCATGTTGAAGAATTGAATTGTAAGACCGAGGCTTAACTTTCTTGTTCAAACAGTTAGGGCAATGGAAGCTTCCATCCTTTCTTATGCATGTTTCTTTTCCAGTTAAAAAAGATTCATAAGCATTTCTCTGTAGTTGTTTTCGCTATAAGAGGTTAAAGATGAAGACATTGTGGTAATACTAGAGAAATGAAGAACAGAGTATGTGAGGGAGAATTTTGGTTATGAGAGAGATGACAATGCAATTGAGTGTTAAATGGAGAAAAGTGGAGCAGTGGGGTCCAACGTAATGGCCTCATTTCTCCTCCACGTCCTCTCCCTTTCCACCAAAGTATATAATCTTTTAAATAAACATACAAAATTATTATTATTATTATTATTAATTTTGTAATTAAAATTATTAACATTATTCTTCTAATTATGATTATTTTATGGTTATTATTAATTTATTTATATTTTTATTATTATTATTATCATTATTAGTAGAAGTAGCAGCAGCAGGAGCATGAGCAGGAGCAGGAACAGCAGCAGCAGCAGTAGCAGGAGTAGTGGCAGCAGCAGCAGTAGTAGTAGCAGCAGTAGCAACAACAACATCAGCTGTAGCAATAACAGTAGCACTAGCAGTAGCTATACAGCAGTAGCTGGTGGTGGTGGTTGTGGTGGTTGTGGTCGTCGTGATGGTGGTGGTGGTGGTGGTGGTGCTCGTCGTGGTGGTGGTGGTGGCGGTGGCGGTGGTGGTTGTGGTGGGGGTGGCGGTGGCGGTGGAGGTAGTGGTAGCGGCGGCGGTGGCGGCAGCGGCGGCGATGGTAGTAGTAGTGGTGGTAGTAGTGGTAGTGGTAGTAGTGGTAGTGGTAGTAGTAGGCGTAGCAGTATAGTAGTGGTAGTCGTAGTGGTGGTAGTAGTAGTAGTAGTAGTTGTAGTAGTAGTAGTGGTAGTAGTAGTGGTAGGCGTAGCAGTATAGTAGTGGCAGTGGTAGGAGTGGGCGTAGTAGTAGTAGTAGTGGTGGTGGTGGTAGTAGCAATAGGAGGAGGAGGAGGAGGAGTAGTAGTAGGAGTGGTGTTTGTGGTCGTAGTGGTAGTAGTAGGCGTAGTAGTATAGAATTATAGTAGTAGTAGTAGGAGTAGTAGGAGTAGTAGTCGGAGTGGTAGTAGTAGGAGTAGGAGTAGTGGTGGTGGTAGTAGGCGTAGCAGTGTAGCAGTATAGCAGTGGTGGTAGTAGGAGTCGTAGTAGTGGTGGTAGTAGTAGTGGTGGTAGTAGGAGTGGTAGTAGTAGTGGTGGTAGGAGTAGTAGTAGCAGTAGTAGTAGTGGTAGTATTAGGCGTAGCAGTGTAGCAGTGTAGAAGTGGTAATAGTAGTGGTGGTAGTAAGAGTGTGTGGTAGTGGTGGTGGTGGTGGTAGTGGTGGTAGTGGTGGCGGCAATAGGAGGAGTGGTGGTAGCAATGGTGGAGGAGTAGCAACAGTAGCAGGAGGAGTAGCAATAGTAGCAGGAGTAATAGTAGCAGTAGTAGCAAAAGGAGTAGCATCAGTAGCAGGAAGAGCAGTAGCAGCTGTAGCAGCAGCAGCAGTAGTAGTAGCAGTAGTAGCAAAAGCACCAGTAGAAGAAGCAGCAGTAGAAGAACTAGCAGTAGAAGAACTACCAGCAACAGCAGAAGCAGCAGCAATAGTGATAATAATTTTCAGACTCATCACCTTCCACAAAACTTTTCAAACATCAAAAGTAACATCTCTATATTACTCTCTTAACGACATCATTCAATCCAAATGGCTCATACAATTGTTTCGAAGGGGACGAGGGGAAAATTGCGTGTTGTGGTTGACGATAATGGAAATGATTGACTTAGTTCCCTTCCTAACTCCATATTTAATGAAATTTTTGCTCGTGTGGGAGAAGTGAAGACTGTCGTCGCTACTTCATTGCTATCGAAACGATGGCGTCAGGTTTGGCCACAAATCTATCGGTTGTCATTTGGGGCGTCTTTTGTTGAGCACATAAATTCTTGGGATGATGTCAAAAAGTATTTAAACATTGTTGATGATGTCCTAAGTAAACTAAGGTTTGTGAAAATCAAAACCATTCATATATGTTTGCCTTTCTTTGATATTGAAAGTTCATCTACAAATCTCGTAAACATTTATGTTAAACGATGGGTTTCTACCATGTGCAAAATGGACGTCGAACAAATAGATGTTGATATCATGGTTAGACGTATATTTGTGTTCAACTTTCAAGTGCCTTCAATTGTTATCGCTTGCGAGTCACTTGTATCTCTTAAGATTGGTCCTGATTTAGGTCATATGGAAGGTGACACGACCATTTCTGGACTATCTAATCTGAAGACGTTACATATCTCACTTTCCAATGAAAATCGTCTCTACATGTCTTTATTTATTACTACGTGCTCTAAGCTTGAGGATTTTGATTTGTGTTTGGATAATGTAGCGGAAGACCACACCGTGAACATTTGCTCTATTACGTTGAAAAACTTGTGGGTTTGTTGTTTTGGAGATGATGAGATCTCACAATTTGTTATTAACTATCCTTCTTTTGGAGGATTTGACAATAGGTGGTGATTAATTCATTTCTTACTATTTCGTGGTAAAACCAGCAAAGCTTTATAAGTTTCACGGATTCATCATGGTGGAGGTGGATGAACAGCGAGAACCCCATCTTCGTCGGTCATACGAAATATTTTGTGCTATATCTTTTGTTTACCACAAGATGTATGTGAGAAATACTCTTCTTCATTATCTACCTAAACTAGAAGTGTACGGTAGTGGGTTACCACCATTTGAGAACTTGAGGAAACTTGACCCTGTGAGCTGGAAAAGTTTTAGGATGGTATGTCGCTACTGCTTGAATTTGGAATCCCTTGCAGTCACATTTGAATATGATGATCCTGTGGGTACATAATTCTTTGACTCGAAATTGCAGAAATTAATTGCAGCTAAGCTACGCAAGTTGGTTATTGATTTTGGTCGCCCTACAACAATTTATATGAATGTGATATAGTTCTTTTTACGCAACGTGCGATCGTTGAACAAGCTTAAAGTTGATGTTCTACCCATTCTTCCTATGACAGGCAACACAGAATGAACTTCTATCGGGACATTCTCAGTTATGCCAAGAGGTATGGGCATTGTTGTGTTGTCATCAAAGGCAGTTGTGATTGTCTTTGATATTAGTCAGGCCTTAAGAATGCAAGAGGTGTTATGGTTATCATGTATTTTTTTTTTTGTATTTTTTTTTTTTTTGAGAGAATCATCAGGTTTTGTAATTATTAGAAATATAATTATGGATACAACTATTTAAAAATTTTTATGTAACTGAATCTTTGTTATTAGAGATATTGATGCAGTTGTTAACACTAAAATAGTGTCGCCCCTATGACCCGATGACGATAACTAGCCTAGGGAAACATTTTTCTTGATCGATTCAGCATGCGATCTAATAAACCCGAAATCGAATGAAGCATAAGGGCAAATTGTCAAAGAACGTCATCCTAAAGCCTAATAGAAACTTCCTTTAACCTTGTGCGGCAAAGAAAGCCACGGTTCAACGTGCGAGGAAGGGCAAAGGATAGCGAATATGCCTACATTCGTTGCATTCACAACGAACATGGAGAAAATCGCTCAAGACCTAGTGAATTGACCATATTCGTTTGGCAGTGTAACGAAAATTGTCCCAGATTCGCTGTCTGTGGAGTTGTCCTGACGATTTGGTTCTAGTCTACGCTTCATTTCCTAGCGAATAAGCCTATATTCGTCCTAGGCCCAACGAAGACAATTATATTCGCTTTCCATCTCGGCGAATATGACCATATTCGCTGGCCTTAGTGCATTAAATTTTCACACTAGTAAAAGGGGAAGCCTTGCCTATATATACACCCATGAAAAACGCAACAAGAGGATAGAATCAGAAGCCAAAACAGAAACTCTCCCTAAACCTTTTAGCTTTATACTTCATATTTCTTCATATTTTTCTTGCATTCTCAAAACCACAAAAACACAAATTGCCAAGAGCAAAACACCTTTTCAAAACCACAAAATTTTGCATCGTCGAAATGTTCAAGGGAATCCTGATCAAAGGTAGGCTCCCGAGGATCCCAAACCTCGATGATCTTCTTGTGAGAGGTTTTCATAATATTTTATTACTTTTCTTTCTTTGCATTTTATTTCACTTTCTTTTCATGTCATGAAATAAGAGAAAATAATAATTTCAATATTGTTGTAAAGCCATAGCCATAAAAGGAAGATAAAGGGTGAATGGATCCCCATATCCTACGGGATATTCCCACTGTTAGAACAGTCAATTGGGAGCTATAAATACCCCATGTAATTGTAAAACCAGTATCATCAGTTGAAAGAAATAATACACAGTGTAATCCTACACTCCTTCAGTTCACAAAATCAGTTCCAAATACATCCCTTTTATAACAAGTTATCAGCACGAATCGCTCAAAGAAACGACTGGCATTACCAAGGGACCCTACAAAGCTCTCAAATCGTCTGGAATGAATTTCCTAGAATGGAGATATGATATCCATACGCACCTGAAGGGTGAAAACCTTGGGCATACCATCCAGGAAGGGAATATGTCAACTGACCGAGAAAAGGCAATGGCAATCATATTAATACTCCACAATATTCATGAAAGTTTGAAATATGAATATTTAGCGGTAACGGACCCGTTGGAGCTCTGGAGAAATCTAGAGGAAAAATTTAGTCATATCAAAGGGATCATAAAATCCAGAGCTGGTTATGACTGGAGAGTCCTAAGATTTCAAGACTTCAAGTCTACTAGGGACTACAACCATGCAATGATTTGGATAACCGCTCAACTGAAGTTATGTGGAGTCATCAAAAATGACGATGAAATGTTGGAAAAGACATACTCCACATGGCCTAAAGAAAAGATGTCATTGCAAAGGTATTTTAAACAAATGGGATTAATCAAATATACTGACTTGATCACTCTACTTGTGTTAGAGGAAGAGGATCATTTGTGGTTTGGATATCAGAAGACCACAAGAAGAGGTGGTCAAAGATCCAAAAATAGATACTACCACAACAAAGGCAAAGGTAAATCCCAGTTCTCCAAGGGCCAAAATCATTACCGTGGTAAGCCTAAAGGCGAATGTTGCAAATGTGGCGCAAGGTCTACTATGCCAAAAAATGCATAATAGCCAGAACTCTCGGTGGGCATATAAAAGGAAAGCTAAAGAATCAAGCTAAATCCCATGCCTTACAACATTTCTGATTACTAATTTGAATTTCTTTTTAAGATGATTTTCTTTATAGTATTTGTAATTTTTAAGACGTGGTGTGTAACTTTCATTTTCTATTGTGGTTGTAATTTGTTCTTAAGTTGAACTATGAC
>ONZA01005983.1:9108-27672 GCA_900322205.1 Kewa caespitosa
TTACTGAGGGATTTTAGCAGAGGTTTGGGTTGTATTCCTTCATATAATGTCGTAGTATAATGCATGAATTTATATAGCATCGAAAAATTTAATGCACCTTGGCCCAGCGAATATGAGGAAATTCACTAGGCTACAAGGCGATTATGCCTATATTTGTTCAGTGCACAACAAATATGGTGAGTTAGCTTGAAACTGAACCATGCACCTAGGTGAAACGGTTAGAAAAGCACAACAGACAGCGAACATGAGAGAAATTCGTTTCAGGGCCTAGCGAATATGGTGATATTCGCTGGGTGCCTAGCGATATTGTCCAAATTCGCTGGGTGGGCAATGATTATGTGTATAATTGCTGGCGTTTAAACTCTCTCACGAGTTACGCTTCGGCTTTCTTTCGCCGGAAAGGTTATTTGGAAGGATCTAGAAGATTCAATGGTGATGTGAAATGACCGTTTTGCCCTTTGACTTCAGTTGACTTTGGTTTTTATTATTTCACGTATTAAAAGTATTTGAGAATAATGTCGTAGACTAGTTATCGTTATAGGGTTGCTTGGGGGACACTTTGTTGGTGTTAACAATAATACATTACATTTAGTTTCTTGAATGCACTAGGAATAACACGATTAAGCTTCAGCGAAAAAATAATAATGGAAGAACATGGTAGGTATATACAGGTGCAACCAAACCTAATATCTCTCTTTCTCCTTCCATTTGTCCCTTTCTCTTAGCTAATTCAGTAAAAGCTCTCACTATGCATTCAACTCATTTGAATCGCAGTGCATAAGAGCTTCCACAATGGTGGAGCAAGTTTGGAGCTAAGAGAGGGAAAGACCATTTTGGAGGTGCAAGAGAGGGGCAAGAAAATGTCAGGAAGGAAAGAAGAAGACCAAGAGAGAGAAAAAGAAGGATGTAAAAGGGAAAGGGGATGTGCTCTTCACTATGGGAAAAAGGGAAGGGAACATAGGCGCGTGCGCCGCACGCGCGACCTGGGGGTCGCTGGCTTTGTTAGTTTGGGCCTCGTTGAAGATTCTTCGTTCCCAATTTGTTTATTTCTGTTTCCTTGTTTGTGATGGTTGATTTTTCTTCTCAATTGTAACATTAAATTAGAAAAAAAAAAATGTGGAGAGAACAATTTATTTTCTCCAAACTATTTTCACACAATTATTTTCCGATAATTTCATGTGTAACATGAAAATTATGTAAAAAAAATTAGTGATAAATGTGAGTCCCAGTTTGTTGATGATTTGGAGGGCAAGAAAAGGGCAACCATTGTGGAACAAGGTCAGGAAAAGAACGAGTGATGAGTAAAGAACTGAAAGGCAACTAATGCCCTACCATAATGGACGCTCTAAAAGGCTTTTGAGAAAAAATTTCTGGAATTGAGTTCGACTGAAAAGGTGTGACGCGTTCTCGATAGCCTTTTTGCTTAAACATGATTTCTCTCATATTGCTAATAACAATCTCTTGGTTTGTGGTTCTTTTGGTGATAGCAATCGCAGTAAAATGTTGATGCACTCTCTCTGATAATTTCTTAATCAATTATGACAAGATCATTGGCGTTCTCGTTCCGTTTCATGATGTGGAACACCTCCCCTACTAGGGTTTAACAAGTCAAATTTTTTCTCGACTAGTTCAGTTACCTGGTTTGGTCATGGCATCACTCCAGCACATGAAAATTTAAAACACATATGGTCATGGAGGATTAAAATCATCCCCAAAATTAAGATATTTTTTTTGTCAAACTTTTGCAAGATGCACTCCTAGTGCAATGGGAACCCCAAAAAACAAATATCATTTGTCAGGACAAATGCGCTTGCAGTCATTGTTATATTGAATCACATGTTCATCAATTGTGCCTAATCCCTAGAGTGTTGGAATCTTGCTACCAATATCTGCCCCTCTCCCTAATGTTCAGTAGTGGATGCATGAAATCTTTTCATCTCAAAGTTATCCAATTGACAAAGTTAGAAGACTTTCTTCCTCCTATGGAGTATTCGTGTTGACACCTAATCAAAGACCTCCCAATGACCCGATGACGATAACTAGAATAGGGGATTGATTTTCTTGGATCATTTACCAACCAACAAACCCGAGATTATAGGCAGCCTAAGGGCAAAAATGTCAAAACACATCACCCGAAAGGCTTCTAGAATAATCTAATAAGCTTGCGCCTCAACGAAAGCCACGGTTCAAAACAAAGGCCAGCAAATATGCAAAATAATCGCTATAAACCTAGAAATTATGCTGAAAATCGTTTGGCATCTAGGGAATATCAACATATTCACTAGCTGCAACGAATTTAGCTCATATTTGCTGTCTATTGAATAGTCATGGCGGTTCATTTCATGCCTCATTTTATTTTCCAGCGAATTTTTCAAAATTCATTCCAAGCCTAGTGAAAACAACCATATTCGCTGGCCATTGGTGCATTAAGTTTGAGCACCGTTAAATGGGGGAAGCTTTGCCTATATAAACCCCCATGCAGAAACATAAGACATACACAATCAGCAATCAGATTTTGCCAAAAACACATTTAGCTTTACAATTCATACTTTTCCACATTTTTCTCTACATTATCAAAGTCCTAAACGACAAATCGCCAAGAGCTCAAAAATCCTTCCCAAATAAAAAAATTTCGCGTACGAGAAATGTCCAAGAAGATCCCGTCCTAAGGTAGGCTCACGAGGGTCTAAATCCACGATGATCGTCGTGTGAGTGGTTTTTCATAATCTTTTCCTTCTTTTCTTTCTTTAAATTTATTTTATTTTATTTATTTTCTTTTTATGTAATGAATTTAAAAAAAAAATAATAGGAATTCNAATATTCTTTTAATTAATATAGTGACTCACATTCTATTTTTTTTTCCTCTTTTCCTTACTTTTCGCCATTTTCATTTTATCATGTTCATTTTATTTTTTCTATGTCGTGCATTTAGAGAAAATAACAATTCAAATGTTATTTTCTTTAATAAATGACTTGTATTCTTTTCTATATTCTTTCTTTTTCTTTCTTTTCTATCGATTTTCTTTATTTTTCGTATATCCCTTATTTTCTTTTCTTCATTTTTTATGTCATAAATCCAAAGAAAAATAAAAAACCCAATATTACTTTCTTTGGTCCCATGACTTATATTTCACTTTGGTTTATTTTTGTTTATTTCTCGTTTGATATAAATTTCCCCATTAGGTAATTCCTTTCTTCCTATGGACATTGTATTTCTTACTTTGCTTTATTTTGCCTTTTGGACATATTTGACTAACATTGATGCATGTGAAAAGTGATAACCTAAATAATTGAACTGTATAGAAAATATATAAACATTTTGGTTGAGATGACTTGAATGGAACCAAACAACCTTATCGTTAATTTCCTAAATCATGAGTAGTAGCCGTTATAAAATGGGCAAATTGGAGGCATTCCACATTCAAATCGTACCATCGCCCCCGAACTTAGACTTTCGTCGTAAGACCAAGGAGTCAAAAGTACATCCCATTAGGAAACAAAGGGGGTTGCAAAAAGAATGGTTTCTTTGTTTTCCTAAAAATTAAGTAGCGACTCCAAAACACCCCATTTGTGCCATCTAGCACCTAAAAATAACAAATAATGAAACATAATTTATTCTCCCCAAAGAAGCATTCCGCCACCCGCGGGAGGGCCCGTGGCCCCTACAGTGGCGACTCTGCTGGAACAAACTTAAGAGGGTAAACCTCAAAAACGAATTAGGAAATGTACGTAAGTAGTTTGGTCAATTTTGCATCATACATGCATGTAGTTCATGCGTACGCGCAAACTAAGTAATCTATAAACCACCTTGGGAGACAAGTTTGACACATGGAGGATCCATTCGATACTCCATGCAACTCGTAACGACTCTCCACTCATGACTTTCCTTTCCTCCACTCAAGGGAAGGAAAGTGGGAACCTACCATGCATATGCACTCTATTACGTTGTTGGCACATCCATGTCATGGGAGCCTTTCTTTTTACCCAACCTTTGAACCTTATAGAAGAACTAGAGCATGGATTAGGTGTGAACTCAAGGGCCATGTGGAATTTGCATGCTTGACGTGTTGTTATAAACGTATGTGACATGACTCGAACTTTTGACTAGGGGCTTCACCCTCGATTTAATCCATTAGAAGAATGAGACTTCATCAGTTTGACCCCTTTTCTTTTATTATGTTATTTTTTTTACTAATTCCCAAACTAAATCTTGGGAGGACTTAGTCTGTTGGGAACATAGCAGAGAGAGAAATAGACTCATCCGAAGGCCTTCACAAATTCCACCTCAACCAACTCCAACTCAATCGCAACCGTCTCCACCTTAAAATTCAAAATCACCTTCTTCGTGCGGTCGAAAATCAGATTGCAAAATGGTTGAGCAAGTTAACCTTCAAGATCTTGCCCAACTCATCTAGAATCTTTCCGATATAGTGCCCCGAATGGAACTTAATAACATAGAAGAGGTTGACCCAATTAAGGAAAAGCTCAAAAAATTTCAATCCATTGTCAACCACCATAAACTGTTTAGTGAGTGCCATGACGTCAAGTGAATCCACCCAAATCTCAAGGGCACCTTACCCGACAAAACTGTTCTTACCGGCCTCCCCAAGTTTAAGAGAACCGATAATCCTAGAACCCACCTAAGGGCATTCACAACTACACTTACGCTCAAGGGAATCGAGAAGAAACTATTCCCTCACATTTCCCCATGTCCCTAGACGGTCCTGCCTCAAACTGGTTCTATGGACTCGATAGTGAAAGAGTCAAAACTTGGGAAGACATTAGTTGGGAGTTTCTAGCTTAGTACTCCTACAGTACATAACTTCCCGTCACCGTGAGAAAGCTAGAGGCTATTAAACAACTATCGGGAGAAGCATTCATGACCTTTGTCAACCGATGGAGCGAAAGGGCAGCCCACATGGTCAAACGACCTTCCAAAAAAGACCAAGTGCATACGGTCATACGCAAACTAAGGTCTGAATTTAAAAAACACATGATCTTCCAACCCCTAAGCACCTTTCGTCAACTTATAGAGGATGGATTTGCAATAGAGGATGAACTACCAAGTGTTGAGGTCAAAGGCTCAAAAAACACGAGACAAGTTGACAAGGTAAATGCAACCTAGTTGGTTTACACTCTACGTATATCCCATGTCTGTTCAACTTAAAGTACTAGGAAAATTAAAAAAAAAAAACGCATAACGCCATGCATGATGATGTTAGGCAAAAGAAAAAATAACATAAGAAAGAATTTTTTATCCGAACTACGACTGGCCTGATTCCCAAAAGGATACGTAGGTAACCCCACAAGGATCCTACCACAACAAAAAAAAAAAATCAAAAAAACATGTATTGCAACCGGGGCTTCCCTTAATGCACCATTGCGTCCAACGATACTTGGAAGGTGGCTTAAACATTTTCACATATCTAGCAGCATAGAATAATGGATCTCCACCTAGAGTTAATTCGGGAATAAGTTTTCACTATTTCTCTTTTCTCTTCTCTATTTTTTCTTTTACTTTTAACATTTTTAGAAAATAAATTTTTGACTTGAAGGAGCCGATACTTGGATCGTGCTGCTGACACTCATTTCTTGAAGGCACAGGTAAAGAGAGGGGCAAGGAGAATATCATGCGCATAAAAATTTCAAAGAGTTGTTTAACTTACCTCTTCAAGGAGGACACCACCCTTAAAATACATGGGTTTCCTCAAAAGAAATAACAATAATAAAAGAACATGGTATACTCCCTCTAAGCATTCCTTTTAGGGACATTCACATAAAACGGACCCATGTCTTGTCCACATGACTAAAGACTAGGTCTAATACCATAGCTCTTTGTTCTTCCTATGCAAAAAAATAAAAATAAAAATAAAAAACAAACAAACTCAAAGATAGGAAAGAACCAAAAGGGTCTCGATTATACAACCTAGCTGTCGAGTCACCAACTTAGCCAAAATTGACGGCATTAACAAATTATTCATTCAAACAAAACTTGATCTTTGTCATGCTTAGAAAGCGTGCTTGATCAATCTTTTTAAAAAGAAGGTAGGAACGAGCCATCACAAAAAGGGCCATTGATGCACTTCATCGAAGTTCAATCAACCTCGCTTTCTACATAGTATCCTAATTAACCCTTAACCCAAGAGACTTGGCATTTGCACCATTTTCATCAATTTTACTCCACTCATCTTAGGAAATCATCAAAAATTACCTATTCACCTTCACTAGAAGCTCAAGCCTGATCACATGCTTTCTTTCATGAGCCCAAGAATTATCCACTCCCATACACCTTGAGCCCCAGCCTCACCTCATCACCTCAAATGTAAACACAAGTTTCATCCAAGCATCACCTTGGATAAGCCAAGTCCATTCAACCATTTAACCTTAGGATAACTATATTTTTGGCTCCTTGCATTTGAACACCTTCATCACTATGCTCCATAAGCATCTCATTTCATGAGAATAATCATCTCCCGACGAGAAGGTGATACCCATATTTGAAAAACGCTCCATTAGAGCATTTCATGCAAGGGTTTATACAAAAGACCAAACATGTTCCTATAAAAATGAGTCACGCCTCAAGAATCCTAGTCAAACATGATCGCATCATCGATGCCACCACAGTATATATGTTCGTCGTTCTTTCCTAAGATGAAAACACAAACAAATCGTGTCATCAAAAACAGAAGATATCCATCAAAGCTCGAAAGACACATGACACACACCATGACAACACATACTAGGCACCTTGCCTAACAGATG
The DNA here is from genome assembly GCA_900322205.1 of Kewa caespitosa. Taxonomy (NCBI): domain Eukaryota; kingdom Viridiplantae; phylum Streptophyta; class Magnoliopsida; order Caryophyllales; family Kewaceae; genus Kewa; species Kewa caespitosa. Next base: position 15,871 of record ONZA01005983.1, read on the forward strand.
TCATATGTGATCAATATGAACATACAAGCAATCAAGGCATCATTACCTTATACATGAAAAAAAGAGCTCAAGACGTGAGCCATGTTACAAATGCCATGCCTAATAAAAAAAATGGCAATGAAACATCGCTTGATTACATGGCGTCAAAAAAAAAGTTCTGACCTCGGGAAGTCAATAAACTCTCAATACCATCATTTCTGACCTCCAAAAGTCAATAGACTCCCCTTAGCATCATTTCTGACCTGGAAAAGTCAATAAATTCTCCATCCAAGGCCATCAGTGAGTAAAACAACACAGAATAAATCTCATAAATGTTTGATATTCCAATGAAAAAAAAAGGTTCGGACCTCGGAAAGTCAATGAACTCTCATTACCATCACATCTGACCTAGGGAAGTCAATATATTCCCCATCTAAAGAAAAAAATTATTTCTGACCTTGGGAAGTCAGTAAACTCCCATACATTCACTTCTGACCTAGGGAAGTTAAGAAATTTCCCACCCAAAAGAAAATCATTTCTGACTCATGTAGTCAATAAAGGCCTAAGTAACTATCATTTTGACTCTGGCAATCAATAAAAGCCTATATAATTATTCTTTTGACTCGGACAGTCAATAGAGCCTATGAAATTATCTTTTTCGACCCAGGAAGTCGATAAGCTTCTCCAAATATTATTCCCAACACCAGAAAGTCGACAATTCCTCCAAAAAATCTTTTCTAACTCTAGGAAGTCGATAAACTCCTACACAAATTATTTTCGACCCAAGGTAGTCGATAAACTCCTAGACAAATTATTTTCAACCTTAAGATGTCAATAAACTCCTCCCAAAATCTTTTTAGACCCCAGGAAGTCGATAACTCCTACAAATGTTGTTTCTGACCCCAGGAAGTGGATAAACTCCTATAAAAATTAATTATGACCTTAGGATGTCAATAAGCTTCTCCCAAAATCTTTTATAACCCCAAAACGTCAATAAATGCCTCACATAAATAATTTCTTAACCTGAGCGTCATTAAAAGACGACATGCTACTATTGCTGATCCGAGTCAACAACACTATTCTTTGCAAAGAATAAAGGGCTAGTACCTTGAATTGAACAATTTCAGCTACCCATACGGTAAGCTAGTGCATTCAACACTTCAAAAATATGAGTACTTTGACCTTCGCCACTATGTGCCTCGGTCAAAGTGGGGGCTTCTGTTGACACCTAATCGTTGTCGCCCCTAAGAACCGATGACGATAATTAGCCTAGAGGATTACTTATCTGGGATGATTTAGCACGCGGACCAACAAACCGAGGATTATAGGGAGTCTAAGGGAAAAAAGGTCAAAGCACATCACCCTAAAAGCTTCTAGAAATCTAATAAGCTTGCGCCTGAAGAAAAGCCACGGTTCAACGTACGGAGAAAACAAAGGCCAGCGAATATGCGAAACAATCATGGTAAACCTAGCAATTATGCTGAAAATTGCTGGGCATCCAGCGAATATCAACATCTTCACTGGGCTATGCAGCGAATTTATCTCATATTCGCTGTGTGTTGAGTTTTCTTGGCGGTTTCATTCATGCCTCGCTTCATTTTAGAGCGATTTTTTTTTTAAATTCGTTCCAGGCCTAGTGAATACAACCATATTCGCTAGACATCCCAGCGAATTAGGCCATATTAACTGGCCACTGGTGCATTAAGTTTGAGCACTGTCAAATGAGGGAAGCTTTGCCTATAAACCACCATGCAGAAACAGAAGACACACACAATCAGCAATCTAATTCTGCCAAAAGCACATTTAGCTTTACATTTTATACTTTTCCACATTTTTCCTTGCATTATTAAAGTCCTTAATCACAAATCACCAAGAGCTCAAAAATCCTTCCCAAAGAACAAAATTTTGCGTGCAAGAAACATCCAAGAAGATCCCATCCTAAGGCAGGTTCCCGAGGATCCAAATCCTCGATAATCATCTCGTGAAAGATTTTTCATAATCTTTTCCTTCTTTTCTTTTTCTTATTTCATTTTATTTCATTTGTTTTCTTTTTATGTCATGAATTTAATGAAGATAATATTTGCACTATTATTTTCTTTAATTTAATGACTCACATTCTTTTCCCTTTTTTCTTTACTTTTTGCTATTTTCATTTTATTATGTTCATTTTTTTATATGTCGTGAATTTTGAGAAAATAACAATTCTAATGTTATTTTTTCTGTAAATGACTTTTATTCCTTTACATATTCTTTCTTTTTCTTTATTTTTTTTCTTGCTTTTCTTTATTTTCATATATCCATTCTTTTCTTTTCTTCTTGTTTGTTTCATAAATCCAAAGAAAATAATAAATCCAATATTAATTTCTTTGGTCCCATGACTTATTTTTCACTTTGTTTTACTTTTGAGTATTTCTCTTTTGTTATGAATTTCCCCATTCGGTAATTCCCCTCTTTTTAAGGACATTGTAAATCTTACATTTCTTTATTTTTCTCTTTGGACATATTGGACTAACAAGGTTTCATGTGAATAGTGGTAACCTAAATAATTGAATTGCATACAACTAAGATCAACATTTAGGTTAAAGTGACTTGAATGGAACCAAATAACCTTATTGTGAATTTCCTGAATCATGAGTAGTGGCCATTACAAAATGGGCAAATTTGATGTATTCCACATCTAATTCGTACCATCGCTCCCGAACTTAGACTTTGGTCGTAAGATCAAGGAGTCACTAGTACTTTCCATTAGGAAGCGAAGGGGAGTGCAAAAATAATGGTTTCTACATTTTCCTAAACAAGTGGCGATCCCAAATCACCCCATTTGTGCCATCTTGCACCTAAAAATAACAAACAAAGAAACATAATTTAAGCCCCGAAACACGGACCTTTCCATGGGGGGACGCGCGCGAAGCCTTCCGCCACCCGCGGAGGGCCATGACCGATACAAATTGAAAAGAAAAAAATGAGCTGGTGTTTATAAGAGAAAAATTCAACATTCAGAATACCCTTAGGCGGGCAAATTCATCTTATTGAAATGGGTTAGTTGAGATAAAATTAATAAGAGATTTTCTACAGATAGCCCGACCTAAACTCATCCCAATAGCCATCTAAAGTTTCATACTTATGAGATGACAAGCCCCTGACCAATGTTGATTCAAAATTGATTTTGATGCATCTATCTTTGTAGAGTCCGGGATCTGTCCGCAACCCGTTAGCGCCATGTCCCCGTCGATAAGGAACTTGTTAATCGGGGTACGAGTGCCTCCCACAAACGAATCAAGTGGTGTCTATTATAACTTCAAAGTTATAAAAAATAATTTGTATTTTGTAAAATTGGGGATTTCACTTAAGGTGATTGAGTCGATCACCACTTAATTATTATAAAAAACTTAGAAAAAGAACTTTGTAAGAAATGACTTTGCAAACCACAAGCATAAATTAAATAGAGATTTCTCGAAAATGATATTGCATAAGGAACTGTTCTAAACAATTTAACTTAGTTTATGTCGAGTCTATACCCCTTAGAGACTATAGCCTACCAGACTTCTCATGTCCAATGGATTGAGATTTGATTTTGGGGGTAAGGTAGGGAAGTGATAATGATATGCATACTCAAAATCATAACCATTACTAAGGCATTAAGAATAATTTAATATGTTCTTCATTCTCATGCAATATATCCATGTTAATTAAAAGGACTAACTATTGGGTTCTACGTAATATATGATCTAATCATATAAAAGCAGAACACACAGAAAATGATCGTTACATGTACTCTAGTTCATATATGCGTTACTTCTTGATGTGTGCCTTCCCAAGTATGCTATCAACCAGATCTTCCAGTCCATGTATCCCTCTTGATCTCCTCGTGAAGATGACCTTCAATGAGCCCAAAGTGTTGCTTCTTCGAATTCACACACGTTGATCATTCCAAGGCGATAGCTAAATCATAATCACGAAGGAGTTGTTCTTTCTAGTTCTTATCCTTGGTTTGAATGAACTCACTTTAGGGTTAGGGTTTGATGCAAAGTTTATGCCTTCTCTCCTGATGTATTAGGTCAATTAAAAGGCATAGGTCTAAACCTAATATGGGAGGCATAAGCTCTATATGTAGGCGTAAGGAATAAACCCTAAAAGGGTCGTGTGTTATGCTCCTCTTTGGGCCAAGCCTAAAAGTCCTTAACACAACAGAAGGAACCGTTCCCTCTGCCTTGCTCCATTGCATCTTTGGTCCCAAGAGCCCGTTCCTTGGATCAACATTTTGCACTACATTTGTGACGTTTATCAATCTACTTTTGTGCGATCCTTCAGAATCAATTGCACTTAACATTTGAGCTCAATGTCAATTGACCCAAAGATTGTGAGAGGCATCTAGGTACACATCACAACGAACCTAAGTGAAATGAATCACTATCTCAATTATTAATACCAAGTCACTTGCACCTTGACTGGAGGATATATTCCTTCAATCTCCTACTTGCCATTTAGACAAGTGTGCAACTCCATTTCCCTTTTCACTTATTGTCATTGATTTTATTGTAAGGTAAGATGTCAGTCATCCTTATCAATTCAAGTCCATTACTTGATTCAGAATTGAATTGTGAAACTAATTGATTAATGCCGTAATCCAATTGAGCATAGCCATGCACTTTACAGTTCCAATTCTCAAGTGGCCTAAGATACTTTAGACAAGTGTGCAACTCCATTTCCCTTTTCATCTTGTGCATCCATGAATCTTTACTTAATTCATAACAGCCCGAACGTTCCCTTTATAACCTGATGTTACGAAAGGCGTTTGAGAAAATCACAGAGTGCCAATCCTTAAGTAGTTATCCATGACCACTTAGGTTTTAGAAATGGTGCGAGATAGTTTTGTGAGAGACTCATATGACTTTTGATCATATAGATTTCTCATGGAGGATTTGTCTTGTCATGAGTTCCAACACCTAGATTAGGGACGCACAATCACAAGCTCCAGTTGACTTGATAAGGTTTCATTATCCAAGACATCTTCTTGATAACCTATTTGGATGTTTGTATTTCATTTTTTGGATAGGTAATCAAAGCATATAAAATATTCAAAACACACCAAAACTAAATAATATGATTAATATACAAAGAAATGCTATACAATTATGAACTCCATATCATAATCTAAAGCATGTAGGCTAATCACAACTAAAGTGCTGAAGACCTTTCGCAGCAGTATGGCTCTCATGGTTGACTTGATCAAGTGGCTTAGTCAATGGATCTGCTACGTTATCATCTTTATGTACTTTGCATATGCTGACATCACCAGATTTGACCTAGTGTCTACTAAGGTGATACTTCCGTTTAACATGCTTGGACTTCTGATGTGTTCTTGGCTCCTAGGCATGGGTGATGGTTCCATTATTATTGCAATAAAGAGCCAACAGTTCAGCCGCCGATGTCACGACTCCAAGATCAACGATGAACTTACGAATCCATACATCTTCTTTTGCTTCTTTTGAAGCTGCAATGTATTCGGCCTCTGTTGTAGAATCTGCCACGATGACTTGTTTTCACTCTTCCAAAATAGTGCTCCTCCATTGAGACATAATATGAAGCCATATTGGGAATGCACATCGTTTCTGTCAGTTTGGAAGGACGTACAGTGTAACCCTATACAACCAACTCCTTTTCTCCTCCATAAACCGGGAGCTTATCTTTAGTTCTCTTGAGATACTTCGAGATATTCTTAGCCGCACTCCAATGGCCTCATCTGGGTTGGCTTGAAATCTACTCGTCATGCTTAAGGTATACGAGACGTCACGACGAGTACAAATCATGGCGTACATGATTGATCCCATAGCTGATGCAGATGGGATCTTACTCATGAGTTCCTGCTCAGCCAAGGTCTTCAGTCATTGATTCTTGCTAAGAACTGTGCCACAACTCATGGGCAAGTTACCCTTCTTGGCATCCTTCATATTGAAACGAGTTACTATCTTGTCAATATACTTTCTTTGGCTCAATCCTATTTGCCTTCTAAATCATTCCCTACAGATCTTAATGCCTAAGATGTATTGTGCTTGTCCAAGGTCTTTCATCTAGAAACACTCATCGAGCTAAGAGTTTACAAACTCCAGCATTGGAATACCGTTTCCAATGAGCAATATATCATCGACATAAAAGACCAAGAACGAAATCTTGCTCCCATTGAACTTCTTGTACATGCAAGGTTCTTCTACATATATGATAAAACCGAATTGTGTTATGGCTTCATCCAAGCGCAGATTCCAGTTACGAGATGCTTGCTTCAACCCATAGATGGAATTCTTTAGCCAGCATTCCTTGGATCGACGAAACCTTCCGGGTGTTTTATATACACATCCTCTTTGAGAACCCTGTTCAAGAAGATTGTTTTGACATCCATTTGCCAAATCACATAATCGTAATGAGCGGCAATTGCTAGAAGTATCAAAATGGATTAAAGCATAGCAACAGGTGAGAAGGTCTCATCATAGTCAATCTCATGGATTTGTCGATAACCCTTTGCCACAAGTCTAGCCTTGAAAACAAGTATGTCTCCATCCTTGTCCGTCTTGATCTTAAAGATCCATTTGCACCCGATGGGTCTACTCCATCTGGAAAATTGACCAAGTCCCATGCTTGGTTCTCGAGCATGGAATTCATTTAAGATTTCATGGCCTCTTGCCACATGCTGGAATTAAGACTCTCCATGGCTTCATTATAGGTAGTCGGTTCTTCAATTTTTACAAGGAAGATGTGACGCTTCTTAGTCATAAAGATAGACACGTATCTATCCGGCTGAGTCTTCACCCTTTCAGACTTTATTGGGTTAGGTGGTATAACTTCCAGAGTTTCCTCCGAATTAACCTCTGAAGTTGTTTCTTCAACAATCTGAATAGGTGCAACTTCTTCAGAATGACTTGCACCCGTATCCGGCTCCAATTGTTGCTCATCTTTAATATCTTCAAGATGCACATTTCTGCCACTTATTTCTTTGGAAATGAACTCTTTCTCCAAAAAGACACCATCTTGAGCAACAAATACCTTGTTGTCAGAGTGGTTGTAGAAGTAGCAACCCTTTGTTTCCTTTGGGTATCCCACAAAGAAATATTTGTCTAATTTTGGTACAAGCAGATCTCCGATCAATCTCTTTTCATAAGCCTCGCACCCCCAAACCTTGAAAAAAGAAAACTTGGGAGGGTGTCTCATCCACATTTCATGTGGTGTCTTCTCAACAGCTTTGGGCGAAGTCTTTTTCAGTGTGAATGCAGCCATCTTATGCACATATCCCAAGAAAGAAATAGGGAGGTCAGCTAAACCCATCATAGATTAAACCATGTCCAATAATGTTCCTTTTCTCCTTTCGGACACACCGTTCCATTGGGATGTCCCTGGCGGGGTCAGTTGTGAAAGTATTCCACAACCTATTAGATGTTCATCAAATTTCGGGTTCATATATTTGCCATCTCGATCCGATCAAAGTGCTTTAATCTTCTTGACTACTTGATTTTCTATTTCACTTTGAAACTCATTGAATTTATCAAAGCTTTAGTGTTTGTGCTTCATTAAGTAGACATATCCATATCTACTTAAATCATCTGTAAACGTAATGAAGTAGCTAAACCCACCTCTGGCTGTCAAACTCATTTGTCCACATACATATGTATGTATGAGTCCCAATAGTTCACTTGCTGGCTCATCCTTTCCAGAAAAGGGTGACTGTCATTTTCCCAAGTAAATATGATTCGCTAGTATTAAATGAATCGAGGTCAAATAAATTCAGAGTCTCTTCCTTTAGATGTTTCTGAATGCGTTTCACATTCATATGGCATAATCGACAATGACATAGATATGTGGGGTTAGAATCATTGGTTCTTGCCTTTTTGTTATTGATAGTGAGTATGCGTTTTTCTAATTTTATCAAGTGAAGCTCATTCTGCAAATGAGCCTCACTATAAAACATATCATTCTTTGAAGTCCAACAAGAATTGTTCTTAATGTTTAAAGAAAAGCCTTCCATATCCAAAATGGAAGCTGAAATAATGTTTTTGTTAGTACTTGAAACAAAAAGACAATTGTTCAACTCAAGTATAAAACCCAAATGTAAAGACACAACATAGGTTCCTACGATTACGGTAGCAACTCTGGCTCCATTTCCAACTCGTAGGTCCACCTCATCCTTGGCCACCTTCCTAGGCTGTCTTAGTCCGTGCACATTTGCACAAATGTGAAAACCACGTACAACTAGTATCTAATACCCAATTAGAAGTTGATGTAGCTAAATTTACTTCAATAACAAGGATATCTGAAGTGCTTGGGGCTATCCCATTCTTTTGGTCCTCTTTCAGCTTTGGGCAGTCTCTCTTCCAGTGCCCTTTCTTTTGGCAATAAAAGCATTCACTTTAATTCCTTAGTTGCCAGCTTCTTCTTAGCGGCGTTTTGTAAATGCTTGGGTTTTGACACTCCACCCATGCCCTTCAGCGGTCTTACAAGTTGTTGGTTTCTTTCCTTTTTCGACATACAATACTTGCTGCTTGCTTGAAGCTAGGTTCACCTCTAGCTCTGCAACCTTGAGCATTTGATGAAGCTCATGCAGTCTTGTCCATCCCTTGCATATGGTATGTTTGCTCAATTGGCTATACCCCTTATGAAGCGAGTGTAGGACAGTGTTACATGAAGCAGTTGTGTGTAGACACACCCCAGGCGTTCCAATCTCTCGAAGTTGGCTATCATCCCCAAGACATAGGGGCTGACAGGCTTCCCTTCGACGAGAGTAGGCTCCCTAATCAGTTTGTTCACTTTGTACATCTCAATACGCTCTTGCTCCTTAAACATTGTTTTGAGCGTCGTATTGATGTTATAAGCATCGTAGTTCTCAAGCTGCTTATGTAGATTAGAGTTCGTGCATGCTAACATGATACAAGTGACTTCATTGGAGTGATCCTTTTCTCTTTGGTAAGAAGCCCTCTGAGCTTGTGTTCTACCATTTGCCGGAAGAGTGGGAATGAGCGTCTCCAAGACGTGTTCGAACTTTTCGTGTTTCAACTCGATCTTAAAGATGAGATAGCAATTTGTTTCATTCAACCGTTCTCTGCCGAGTATCGACCTTAACTTCAATTTTGAGTTGTTGTTTTGGTTGGCCGTTTCTACAAAATAGATTTAAATGCAAAATTTAGTACATTTATCATGAAATAGCTTTAACAATTCTCAAAATGATCAAGCTATTCCACTATATCCAACTGAAATGTCCTTATGAATATAGTGATTTCAAGATCCCATTTTACCCCAATGTGGCAAGACTTTGGCTTAACAACTACATTGGTCAAAATAGGTAAGCAAATCTATGCTAATCACATCCCATGTGGTTCTTGGTTGATGAACATATCAAAAATGTCATCCTTTTACCCCAATATGTGAAGCTCTCACTCATATTGTCGAGTTGACCTGCACGGTCATTAAGCCTCAACATTATGACTTACCCACATCTTGCCAAGATTAAAAGTGGCGCACTACTTTGGCAAACCTCACCAACTTACAATCAAGGGTTAGAAGGGTGATCCTTGTTTGGGAGGGTAATGGGCTCGATATTTTAGGACTTTGATTTATTTTAGTTTTCAATCAACAAGTGAACTGTTTCATTTATCACACCATAATAAATCAAAATACGATAAAATAAAGCAATGAAATGCGATATTTAAAGCGAGATTTAAAATGATCCTATTATGGCCCCCTAAGAACCCCTAAAGATCTTATCTTCATGGATCCCACTTGATTGTTAAACTCCTCCAAGGCTTCATCTCCACATTACAAGTCTTGTATTTGCAATGTAATTTAAAACTACCCTATGAAAGCAATAAATTACATTCAAAGTAAATCGACAAACATTGCCGTATTTTCTTTAGAAAAAAAATACAAAAAGGTTTACAATACCGTATATTGGGTCATACTAGATCATGACTAAACATCATTCATTCACCCGCATCACATGGATGACCCAGTTTAACATGCATCACATAAACGATGGTTTTAAATGCCACATTAAAAACATGTAGACATGTGATCAAATAAATAAACTAGACATAATCCATGAAATAAATGAAATTTATTTCAAATGGGATTAAAATTTCAATTAAGTTAACGATTAATCCAATTAATCATTAAATGGACTTACTAGGTTTGATATGGGCCCATGCGTATATATAGACCACAAAAGCGCATGATGTACCACGGTCCATTTAGGTCCATATGGGCCCAAGACCCATGAATCATATAGCCACAGGGGAGGCCCGTGTGTGAGCTTATGGGCCATCAAATCCCATAACCCAAACGACCAAGCTAGGTATTGATCGAATCCAATCCAGTCTTGGCCCATCTAACCGAATCCAATTCGGTTTCAATTGCCATGCCTTGGTCTTAGGCCCAAATGGCCCATGCTGCATGACCCACCACATGAGCCTTGTGGCCTAAGGATTTCAAGAAACCCTAAGCTATCCCCATGCATGAGTCTTGCCCAAAGTAAACACAAACCCTAGCGCAAAACCCTAAACTCTTGCCTAGACCCTAACCGCTTGCCCATGGTTTAAAATCCATCGTTTTTGACCCAACCCATGGCCCCCAACCCATAAAACCTTGCCCCATAAACCCTAAAACAGGTCCTATTCCCATAAAGTACGTGGTATTGCCCCAAAGAACCTGAAATCACCTTTGATTTCAATCAGGTTTTTCTGGGCAGATTCGCAGCAATAGGTTTGGAGGCTAATTGGGCTTCACATTTTATGGGTTTTGGTGATTTAATTATTAAACCCTAAATATGAACCCTAATATCCTGAGGGTGAGAATCAATGAAGATGAAAAACCAGGTATCCCAACCCAGAAACACAACAAAAACAGTTTCCATCAAAACTGATATCTTTAGCGATATGCTTGCAAAACTTGTTTCAATAATCATTCCAATCAAGTTAAAGGTAAGCGAATATGATCCAAAACACTAAATTCAATCCATATTTGTCTATTTAAAGAAATGAAAGGCACGAAACAGGTGTGAAACGAAAAACCCAGAACCTAAAATTCCAACCTAGAAAATCGATGATTTTGGCTTTTCGATGTTTTGAACGTTTTCACTTCTCTTCGGGTAAAAAGTTTATTACTTTCTTATCAAATTATGCTCAAAACTGATTATAAAACATCACCCAATGATGAGAAAAGCAAAAGATGAAAGAAAAATTAGGTCTTAAACCTAGAAAACGAACCCTAGCAAAGGATTCTCTAACGATCGTTTTAGCGATAAAGTGAAAGAAATAAAATTTTGATCGGTTTTCTTAGCATGCTCGTGTGAATAAAAATAAAGAACATACAAAAAAAAAATTAACATGCAGTAGGCTCATGAAACCACTGTTGGATTCTATGTAATATATAATCTATTCATATAAAAGCGGAACACCTTGAAAACGATCGTTACATGTACTCTAGTTCACATATGTGTTACCTCTTGATGCATGCCTTCCCAAGTATGCTACCAAGTAAAATCCACAAAAAACCCTAAAATACAAAAAACCGTTCCATCAAGATTTCGTGTATAACACAATCTGGGGCGAATCTCATCCAAAGGTAGATTCTCGAGGGTCCCCCTCCTACGGCACTCCTTAGGAGGGGAGTCGTAATTTTTTTATTTATTTTTTTACATTATATTTTCTCTTCTTTTCATTTAATTTCTATTTATGTCACAAAATTAGAGAAAATGATAATTCGATATTATTTTCTTTAATTTTAGACAAACGTTTTTATTTTATTTTGCTACTGCCCGGTACATGTTTTATTCATTTTCAAGTC
>ONZA01005984.1:43868-59627 GCA_900322205.1 Kewa caespitosa
CGTGTTCGTGTCAAGGATAAACGGGTTGAAGAACCCCCAACCCGAACCCGACCTGTTTAATAAACGGGTTGAAAATCCTGACTTGAACCCGACCTGCTTAGTAAACGGGTCAACCTGAGTTTGACCCGTTTACCCGATTAACTTTAGCTTTAAGAGTTTAGCATTTAAAAAAAAAAAAAAAAGAACTTTGAACATTCTGGTTCAATAGGCTCTTTGCCAAGTTGATACAAACAACAAACCCAAATCTTAATTCAAGAGAGATACATGAACATTATGGTGAAAAGAGATGAGGGAAACCAACCAATAAAGTCTAGACACAAAACCAACATCTCTCTTTGTTTAACAAAGGAAGCAACATCCTACTCCCCTCGCTTCCAGTTCTAGTTTAACAAAAAAAAAATTAAAAAAGAAGAAAAAGAAAAGAAAACAACTATGAACATTTTGTTCAACAGCCTAGTTCCGCACCCTCAAACTGTGTCGGCATCTCCCTCGAACGCCTCCATTCCCAGCCGTCATCGTCTCCATCAAATGACGATCTTTCCCCTCCCCCTCCCATCATCATCTCCCACAAGCCGGGTTTCGAAGCTCCGATATTAAGTTCTTCATCATCCATCCTCCTGCACCGGCTCGGTGGGCCCCACCTTTTTTCTTTAACTTGCTTGATTTTGGCAACGATGAGAATCGTAGGAGGATCATGAAGATTAGAGAGAGATGGAGGAGATGAAGAAGAATCGAGATGAAGAAAGAGTTGGTTGTGGTCTGGGTTATTGTAGGGTTTGATGAAAGGAGGAGAGAGAGATGGAAGGGAGGCGTGTGGTGGTGAGAACTGAAGGTAAATTTAGGGTTTTGATTAAATATAGGTGATTATTTTGGGGTTTAGTTATTTGGGCTGATTTTGGTGAGCCCAATAGCTAAAAACCAATTTGTAATAAATGGGTTAACAGGTAAGCAGGTCAACCCTTTAACCTGTTTATTAAACGGGTTTAAGCGGGTTGGTTTCGGGTTGAAAATTCCAATCTAAACCTAACCCAATTATTTATCGTGTCGGGTCGTGTCGACCCATTTAATTAAACGGGTTGAGATTTTTTACCCAAACCCATTTTTTTCAGGTTTGGTTCGTGTCGAGTTGTCGTGTCGGGTCAGCTTTTGCCAGCCCTACTCCCAACCCAGAAGACCCTAGCCTACAAACCCTTAAACACATCCCACGCCCAGAAAGTACGTGGTTTTTCCCAAAGAACCCGAAATCACCTTTGATTTCAATCGGGTTTTTCTGGGCAGATTTGCAACAACATGTTTTAAGGATATTTTGGGCTTCAAATTTTATGGGTTTTGGTAATATAATCATTAAAACCTAAATATGAACCCTAATAGCTTGAATTGATGAGAAATGAACATGAAAAAATAGGTATTCAAACCCTGAAACACAACAAAGAAAGTAACGATCACAACTGATCATTAGCGATATGCTTGCAAAAATCATTTCGAAACTCACTCAAATCAAGTTAAAGGTAAGAGAACATGATCCAAAACACTAAATACAATCATATTCATCCAATGAATTCAAATATAGGCACAAAGTAGGTCTGAAACAAAAAACCCAGAAACTGAAAGTCTAACCCACAAAATTCCAGATTTTGGAGTTTTTTGTGTTTTGATCGTTTTGGCTTCTTTTCGGGTAAAATCTCATTACTTTCTTATCAAATTTTGTCTAAAAATGATTAAAAAATATCATTTAATGATCAATAAATCAAGAGACAAAAGAAAACCAGGTCTTAAACCCAGATAACAAACCATAATGCGCTAACAATCATTTAGCGATAACGTGAAAAAAAGCAAATCTTGATCGGTTTTCTTAGCATGCTCGTGTGAATCAGAATCAAGAACATATGAAAAAATCGTAACATGAAGTAGGGTCATGATACCACTTTCGGGTTCTGTGTAATACATGATCTAATCATATAAAAGCAGAACACATAGAAATGGATCGTTACATGTACTCTAGTTCACTTATGCTTTACCTCTCGATGCGTGTCTTCCCTATTATGCTATCAACTAGATATTCTAGGCCACGTATCCCTCTTAATATCCTTGTGAAGATGATGTCCAATGAGCCCCAAGTGTTTCTCATCTGAATTCACACTCGTAGATCAATCCAAAGCGATAGCTAGATCGGAATCACGAAGGAACTGTTCCTTATGCTTCTTCTCCTTGGTTTGAATGAACTCACTTTAGGGTTAGGGTTTGATTCAACGTTTATGCCTTCTCTACTAATTTTTTAGGTAACTTAAGAGGCATAGGTCTAAACCTATTATGATAGGCATAAGCCCTTTATATAGGCCCAAGGAATAAGACCCTAAAAGGGTCGTGTGTAGTGCGCCTCTTTGGGCATGGCCCAAAAGGCCTTAACACAACAAAGGGGACCGTTCGCTCTGCCTTGTCAATTACATCTTTGGTCCCAAGGAACCTCTCCTTTGACAAACCTATTGCACTATACTTGTTAAGTTCATCAATCTACTTTTGTGCAATCTATCAGAATTAATTGCATTTAGCATTTGAGCTCAATGTCCATTGACCTAAAAGGTTGTGAGATGCATCTACCCACACATCACCACGATCCTAAGTCAATTGAATCACTATCTCAATCATTCATCCCAAGTCACTTGCATCTTGACTGAAAGGACATATTCCTTCAAACAAGCAAATCCATTGACTAAGCCACTTGATCAAGTCAAGCATGAGAGTCATACTGCTATGACAGATCTTTATGTGATTAGCCTACGTGTTTTAGATTATGATATTGACCTCATAATTGTATAACATTGCTTTGCACATTTATCATATTATTCAAATTTGGTTTGTTTCAAATATTCTATATAGTTTTATTACATATCCAAACAATGCCATACAAACATCCAAATAGGTTATTAAGATGATTTCTTAGATAACGAAACCCTATTAAGTGAACAGGAGTTTATGATTGGGCATCCCTAATCTAGGTGTTGAATTAAAAATTCTAACAACCCAAGATGACTAGATTGCAAGTTTATCTCAATATTGTTTCATGTGCTTTGACGGGGTGTCGAGGATCAATTGCATAGTTATGAGTTGGGAACTCATGACAGGACAGATCCGCCGTGAGAACTTTGTAAGATCAAAAGTCATATGAGTCTCATAAAACTATGTCGAGCCATTTCTAAAACCTGAGTCATCATGGATAACAGCTTAAGGATTGTCAACCAATGATTTTCTCAAATACCTTATGTAACAGGAGGTTATAAAGGAAACATTCGACTGTTTTGAATTGTAGGGATTCATGGATGCGCAAGATGGAAATTGTCCTCCCTTCGGGGGTAGTTGTCTTAGGCCACTTGATGAATTGGAACTGTAAAATGCATGGTCGTACTCAATTAGATTACGATGTTGGTCATTTGGTTTCACAGTTCAATTCAGAATCAAGAAACAGATATGAATTGATAAGGATGACTGACATCTTACCTTATAATCAAATCAAAGACAATAAGTGGCAAGCGAATGGGGTTGCACACTTTTCTAAACGACAAGTGGGAGATTGAAGGAATCTGCCCTTCAGTCAAAGTGCAAGTGACTTGAGATTAATAATTGAGATAATAATTCAATTGCATTAGGATCGTTGTGATATGTAGTCAGGTGCCTCTCACAACCTTTTGGGTAAAAATACATTGAGCTCAAATGCAAAGTGTAATTGATTCTAAAGGATCGCGCAAAAGTAGATTGATAAACGTCACAAAGGTAATTGAAAAGGTTGGTCCAAGGAGCGGCTCCTTAGGACAAAAGATGCAATGGAGAAATGCAAAGAAAACAGCTCCTTCTATTCCTTTAAGGCCTTCTGGTCCAGGCCCAAAGAGGCACATAACACACGCCCTCTTTTAGGTTTTTATTCCTTGCTCCTATATAATGGGCTTATGCCTCCCATATTAGATTTAGAGTTATGCCTCTTATATAACCTAATACATCATAAAGGAAGGAAGAAACGTTGCATCATACCCTAACCCTAAAGTGAGTTCATTCAAACTAAGGAGAAGAACCAGAAGAAACAACTCCTTCGTGATTTAGATCTACGTATCGCCTTGTTTGGTCTACATGAGAGAATTCAGAGGAGCAACACTTGGGGATCACTGGATATCATCTTCATAAGGAGATCAAGAAGGATACATGGCCTAAAAGATTTGGTTGATAGCATACTCAAGAAGGCACGCATCGAGAGATAAGGTATATGTAAACTAGAGTACATGTAACGATCTTTTTCTATGTGTTCCTCTTTTATAATTAGATCATATATTACATAGAACCAAACATTAATCACTCATGATTGGATTATCAAATAATAGATAAAGAGTGAAGAAAAATACTTGATTCTTTACTTGGATCAATGGGTGTTCTCAAAACAATTGTGGCTAACAACATGAGTAAACCTTGAGTACTCTAGAGTACGAGCAAATAATAACAACTAAATAATTATAATAAACTCTAAAATGGTATCATATACTAAGATCAATTAGTAGGCTAATACTACACGAACTAGGAGATTAGGAAACACACATCCGTGTACGTGCCTTATCGGGCATAATTTGTGCCTTATCTTGGTCGATCAGGTAAGAAAATCAACTATGGCATTGTTCTCTTCTTGACGGAACCCGATCGGACACATTTCGGGCTTTGTCCCTCCCAATCGGGTGAGAGTAATCCTTGCAGTATTTTTCCTCTTGAGGTCAAGGCCGATAGGGCCTTATCCCATATTCGCACTGGTCGGTCGAGCATATTCATTCTTGACGGCATTAATGTCGTTTTGTGCCTCAAGGCCTCTCTCCCATGGACTCGAGCTTTCCATTTCCTCGTATGAAATCTTGAGCCTCGATAAAAGCCCTGAAAATCTTTAAAAAAAACATTTGAGTAATAATAGTTTTCACCAATACATAACCGAAATAAGCTAAAATATCCCAAACCAGCCCTGAGTATCAATTGATTATGAGCGAAATAAATGGATTAAACCATAAAAAATTAGCGCTTATCAAGAATCTTCTTAGCAACTCTCCAATTCTTCATATCAAATTTGCTACTATGTTGGGCTTTCAACTCATCAACAAGAACTCTAGTAGGTGCGGCAATTAACATATCATCAAGTAAAGCACCTAATAAATGAAACACCCATCCGAAAAAACTTACGAAAACACACATGCTCATCGTAGCTACATCGCTCATTGCCTAATCCTACCATAATGGAGTCAAACTTTTTATACCATTGTCTTGGTGTTTTTTTCAAATTACAAAGTGACTTCTTTAAATGGCATACATGATCCTCCTTTCCTAGGACCTCGAAACTCTCAGGTTGCTGGAGATGTATATCCCCTTTTAAATGCCCATGAAGAAAAGAAGTTTAAGGCCTAATTTTTCTAGCTCCAAAAAATACAATGCAACAACAGAAAGAAGGATTTGAATGGAAGCATAGCAAACAACGGGACAGAATACCTCATTGAAATAAATACATTTTTCTATCAATCCAGGGGATAACATCTTGAACCTTATATAACCACTTACAACTGATCACTTCTTCCCTTTAGGAAGCTTCACTGGGTCTCATGTCTCGTTCTTGTGATGATTCTCCCCCTCTTCTTGCATCACAACCACTCCATTCCTGCATGTGGACTAGATATGGCCTCGGAGTAATTATGTGGCTCGAATTCTTCAATCTCTTGAGCAGCGATGAATGCATAAGAAACCATGTAACAATCGTAACCATCACATCTTGCGGACTTTTGGACTTCTCACCAAGTATGATCCCGAGCTAATACATACTCGAGTTGAGGTGCTTAAGATAAACTTGCATTACTAGTATTATCATAAATAATGTCGACAACATGAGCCTCACTAGGCTTGGTATTCGAGGAAGCGGGGACATTCTCTTCGTTGGATGCGGCCTCAAGCACATACTGCACCTTCTCCTTGGCACTCTCATCATCACATGTACTGAGAAAATTATAAACTATACATTTTCCGTGTTATCATATAGAATTTTCATTAAAGGTTGCTTCTCTACTATGGATTATCTTATGGCACTTGACTTCTAGGCAATAAACAAGATTCCCCTCAACCCTGGACCCGTAACCTAAGAAAATGTATTTAATAGCACGACGATTCAATTTTACATCGTTTACATAAACATAGATAGGAAACCTAAACACACAAATAATATAACCATTATTCCTTTGGAATTTTGCCATCAAGAGATCAATGCAGAGAGCGGTTAATCAAATATGTTGTAGTAGTAGCCGCTTCAACCCAATGTTCTTGTCTTAACTTAGCATGTGATCGCAAACAACAAACTTTCTCAATTAAAGTACTGTTCATCCTCTCAATTACACCATTCTATTCTGGTTTGCCAACTATGATGTGATGTGTAGCTATGCCTTCCTTACAACACGATTCATTGAAGGCATCTTCACATAACACAAGGCCGTTATTGGTCTGCTGATTCTTGATCTTTTTCTCCGTATGAATCTCAATCAAGAGTTTCCAATATTTGAAGATAGATAACACATCATTCTTTTGTTCCAAAAGAATACCCCGACCTTAAGAGAATAATCATCAATAATGGTCAATATATAGTTCTTTTCTCGGGAGGCAACTGGAGAGGGACCCCATAGATCTGAACGTATTTGGTCAAAAATAGCTTTACGTGTAAAGAAGCTAACTTTTGTCTGCTTCCCAGAAATACAGCATTCACATAAATCTAGATTGCATGTACTTTGGCCAATCAACCATCTTTTGTATAGTATCTTTATACCTTTTTTAGCTATATGACCCAAGCAGTAGTGCCAAATCTTGGATGCATCAGATAGGGGAGCCTTTGATGAGGTCGCATCTACAGATTATATCTCAATAGAGCCTTGCGGAGTATACAAACTACCAGATCTAACTGCTTTCATGTGTACAAGGGTTACTTTAGCCATTCTCAACACTCCACCATCAGCAGAATACTTACACCTAGGAGACTCAATGGTGCCTAGAGAGATAAGGTTCCGTTCAAATTAGCGATATGTCTCACACCTGTCAACAATCTTACAAGACCATCATGAGTCTTGATCTTTGTACTACATTTCCCAACAACTCTACACCTAAGAAATATTTCCCATAAACACGATACTGCCATTAACCAGTTCATAGATCGAAAGTCAATCTCAATGGAGACACATATAAAACATACAACCAAAGCATAGAACCCATTAATTCACAGAGCTTAAATAATTGTTGACAGTTGAATACAAGTTACTGTTAGACTCCACTTCCTCCACAATAACCACAGGAGCTTTATGAGAGTTATCATCTTTATTATGTTCTTCACCTTCCCTATCTAGCCTGTTATTCAAGTTAAAACATTCAGAAGCAATGTGTTCAACTTTCTTGCAACAGTTACATGTCATATGAGAATGTTTCCTGCTAAACTTGGATCGGTGTTTGTTTTTACCCTTCTTATTACTACCCTGATCACTAATTCTCCCTTTCACCATTAACCCCTCGGCATTCTCTGTCTTATGGTTACCATCAAATTTTTCTTTAGACAAGAGATTAAACTTGACATCTTCAAAGGTTATGGTTTCACGATTGTCACCATACAACATAGTTTTGTTGAAGTGTTAATATGAGGGTGGAAGGGAAATCACAACTAGTACGACATTACTCTAATCATCAATTTCAATATCACTATTTTTCAAATTAACAAGTATTGTAGTGAATTCTTCAAGAAGAACTTGAATTGGTATACCTTCGTACATGCTGATTATATAAAGCTGTTCTTTGAGACGTACTTTATTCGTGAGACTATGCATTATATACAAAGACTCTAACATGAGCTATCATCAATTTCAACATCACTAACTGACCACTTGAAGCACTTCATGAGTCAAACAAATCTAAATTGAAGACAACACCTTTTCATCCAATTCGGCCCAATCAATCATCATCCATACTCTTTGCTTTCTTCATATTTCTGGCTTGGACTTTCTTCGACCCGTGTTGAATAATAGCTTTTGCATCTAAAATTTCCAAATGGATAAACTTATATTGCAATTGTATTTATCAGTATTGAATTTTACGACCTTTGTAGAAGACACAAAAACACAAAACACAATAGTGAAAATCCCAAAGGTTGAACCTTTAAACTGTAATGCCACTTGTTGGGCTAGATAGAGGAATGAAAGTAAGAACAACAATCAATTAAGAACAATAATATCGAAAGTAGTAAATATCACAAGCTATTTAAGATTATAGAGAATTACAAAGATGAACTCTCAAGAACACTTTTTTTCTCTTTATCATGAATATGATAGGATGCTTTGATGGATACAACGATAGATATGGAGTAGTCTAAAAGAATCCCCATATAAGTCTATATCAGATATAACAAAATAAGAAAACAAATTTAAATCGTTAATCAAAGTCAAATAACTTGACATAACCCACAATAAATTAGCATGGATGGGACAAAAAGATGCACAAAACGACATGAACATGCCAAACATAAACTTGGCCAGTGACAGCTTCAAATATTTTGGCATGTATGAGCCAAACTGCACATCCGTGTACTGTGCGTAAACACCAACATTAAAGTATTCTGGGGAACAAACCAACATAATGTGGGTTAAGAACTACTCTGTGGGGAGGATTGGAGAGAAAAAAATTAGAGATGGGCGACCAAGCTCATCGGAGATCATGCCATGGCCACCGGTGAACCTAGAGTTTTGAGCTATTATCCCTTTCTCTTTCTTTTTCTATTTCCTCCATCGTTTCTACTTTTTTTTTTCTTTTTTTTTTTGTGCAAAAGTTATAACCTACATAACAGAGTCTACAAAAAGAGTAGCCATATTACAATAAAATATATACCACATCCCAAAGGCATCATGCTAAGAGTAGTATTACAATCCGGGTTTTGGGCCATCAGAATTTTGGTACACAAAAAATTCCTCAGATTAAACATTGCCTCTTTTGTTAGA
The DNA here is from genome assembly GCA_900322205.1 of Kewa caespitosa. Lineage (NCBI taxonomy): Eukaryota > Viridiplantae > Streptophyta > Magnoliopsida > Caryophyllales > Kewaceae > Kewa > Kewa caespitosa. The sequence continues at coordinate 52,895 of ONZA01005984.1, forward strand.
TAGTTAGCGAATTGGTTGGTTTCTCATGGGGAGTAATGAACTTCAACCTGCTCAGACCAATTCAAGAGGTCCCTACATTTCAAGTATAATGTTAGAGAGTGAAGATCACTTATCATACTCCTTTTTCGGGAAGAGGGCTACACTTGATGAATTAATGTTGACCACAATATTTTTTTTCCAATTACTGTCCACTGCGCTTAAGTCCCATTCCATAATTTCGCATGTATAGCGTCAGAGTCTCCAATCCATCTTTGGAAGCTAGCAACCCACCTGCCCAAATAGTCTCTGAAAATCCCATCACACCCAGCAAAATTACATCTTGGATTGTGAGACCCATAAGTGTTAAGTTTGACCACCCTTAGGTGGCGGTTACCACCTAACATGTGCATTCTGCAAGGTCTTAACCTATCCTTTTTACCACCATACACGACGAGGAATTCCCACGCAACAAAAATAGTTTTATTAAACCACAATTGTACAGGGGTTCCCAATCATCAAACACCCATAGGTTGTGACGTTTCCAATATGCAAAGCCATGAAACCAAAAAGGGTTTTCCAAGGAAGGTTGGGGTGATAATCTTTTGTGTTATGCAGGGTTGAGAAGAGTCATTTAGTTAATGGTGTGGTAAAGAAGTCAGAAGGGAGGTTAAGAAGTCCCCAAGTATCTCGAGCCACTTAACATTCCCTTAAAAGGTGTATGGTGTTTTCATGATCATCAACACACCTTAAGCAAGCACTACTAGTGATAATTCTCCTACAAGAAAGTGTGAAATTGTGAGCAAGTCTATCATTGCAACAAGCCAAATAAAAAAGTGAATTTTTGGTAGAAGCGGTAGCTTCAAAACCCAAGATGTGTCCAATTTTGCTTTGTCCTAGTGAAGTTCATCATATGCAAATTTTGAATTGAATTTTCCATTATAAAGAAGCTTGTTAATGGGGATATCATGACAGCTAAAATTTGTGGAAGGAATAGAGCAGATAATGGCCACAACCTTTCTAGGAAACTGAACAGAGAACAAATTCCAATCCATCCCATTCTCCGTAAGGGAATCATTCAATCTAAGACTCTCTTTCCTACACTTAGAGGCCCATGGACAAGGTTCCTAGCACTACATTTTTCTGACAAGTTATCACGTGAACAGGATATGGACTCTCATTTACCAACACTCCAGGACATGTGTTTTAAGAAAATATCTCAGCCTTACTCAAGTTCCTCCAAGTACGGGAGCCCTTTGTAAAGGTAGGACAAGACCTATGAGTAACATATTTCTCTCTAAATACTTTTGTGGCTAGGTTCTCATGATCATCAAGCATTTCACAACACCATTTGGTTCTGCTAACGTTGTTCATGGTTGCATTACTTCTAATACAAACGCCCCCCTCATCGACCGCACAAGTAACAACCCCCAAGTCCATGAGATGGAGTTTCATTTTTTGGCCCTTTGTCCGCAAAACTAATCGTTAGAAATCTTGTCAAGCTCTTTGAAAAGAGAAATAGGGACATAGTGGGTTTGCATGTAGAAGTTGGAGATAGAGTTGAGAGTGGAGTTGTTCAAAACACTCCTCCCTGCCATAGATAAAATTGTTAACTTTCCACCAAACCAATTTGTTCTTAACTTCCCTGTGTTTGAATATACAGAACTAATAGAGCTTGTCCATAATGAATTGGACACTTCTTTTTGTGGGTCTGGATGAAGAAATAAGAAATTTAAGATATTTTCAAAGGCAATCACTGTCCTCAATTCCTAAGAAGTAAATAAATTTTTGCCTAAGGTCAATGGGGTGATGTTGGAGTAGATCATTTTTCATTTCCCCGAGTGAACTATTTGGCTAGATTCCATAATAAAGGTGTCAAGAATCATGCTAATGGAGGCCACGGTTTCAAAGAATGACTTCTCCGAAAAAAAGAATATCGTCCGCGAAGAGAAGGTGAAAGATGGGAAGACAATCCTACCTAAGGGAATGGAGGTCCAAGACTTGAGATCAATAGCTTCCTTGATAACCTTAGACATGTACTCTAAGTACAATATGGAGATATAGGGGGGAGAGGGGGTCCCCTTGCCTAATCCCCCTAGAGGGTTTAAGGCTATTAAAAGGGGAACCATTGACAAGAATAGAAGATGTTGTGGACGTGAGACAACTCATAATGAGGTTGGTAGAAGGAGCATCAAATTCAGCCGCAAAGAGGCTTTATCTAGTGAAATCCCACTTAAGACAATCATAAGCCCTATCAAGATCACTTTTGATGGCAAAACACCCCTTATTCCCTTTCTTTTGGGACATGGAAAGAAGAATCTCAGTGGCGACCAACAATATTGGTACTCCCCGGCCTCCCTAGATTGAAACCATTTTAAAGGGGGAGATGAGATCTAGAAGTCTGTCTAATTCGTAGAACAATGATTTTCGTAATGAATTTGTAAACGTTGTTGCAAAAACTTATGGGTCTATATTTACTAATGGTTTACGGGCAATCAATTTTGGGAATGAGAGAGATGATTATGCCTTTAATGTTCTCCAGGACCGAATTTGTTGTGGAAAACTTGCTGCACAAAAGAGATCATTTTATGCATATGATTGGGACGTGGGGCCTTGATGGCTTTTAGATGGAAGACAACAGCTTTGATTTCGTCACAAGAAGGCACTTCCAACATGTGGATTTCACTTCCCGTGTCAAAAATGGGGTCAAGAAGGGGAACAAAGGAAGATTTGGAGGTTGACAACAATGTAGTGAAGTGGTTAACAATGAAAAAATTGATGTTATCATGACCCATAATTAAGAAGCCTTGCTCCGTTCCTAAGGAAAGAACTTTATTCCTTTTTTTTTCTGAATTAAGACTGAGTTATGGTAATAGGTCGTGTTTCTGTGCCCTTTCCCAAGCCATTCATTCATAGACTTAGCACTCCAAATCATCTCATCTTTATCGAGAACACAATTAAGTTCATGAGTTAAAATCTTGCTCCAAGTTAAAGAGAAAGTCATTATGACGTTAACACAAAAAATTTTGAATCACATTTACTCTAGCTAGGAGATGATGTTTTCTATTGAAAATATTACCAAAAGTGTTTTCATTCGATGCCAAGACTTCACTTTGAAAACCATTGAAATTGTCAAGCAAAGGGATATTTTGTTTGTTCCAAAGGTCGCGGACGTTGACATCCAAAAATAGTGTCGACTATAGGACACGATGAAAAAAACTAGTCTAAGGGATTACTTTCTTGAACTATCTAGCACGCGAACCAAAGTATTCAAGAATACAAGACTCCATGGGCAAACTTATAAATTCAAGTTACCCTTAAAGTATATTAAAATGAGTTGGAATGTATTCCAAATCAAATAAATTCAAAATCAGATACGCAAAAGGGAACAAGGGCCAACGATTTTGACGTAAAATTGCTTGAGGCTCAGCGACATTTATCATAATAGCTGGGAGTCCAGCCAATATGACCATATTCTATAGGAAGAACATCAAATTTTTACCATATTTGCTGACTCTTGAGTTTACCGGGCGTTTTGTTTCAAAATTCATTTCATCTTCACCGAATTTGTTCAATATCGTTTCTGGTCTAGCGATTATCTTCATATTTGCTAGGTTGTCCAGCGAATTTTAGGTGTATTTGCTGGAACTTGGTGCATTAATTCGAACTCCATCAAAAGGGGGAAGCTCCACCTATATAAACCCCTTCCCCTATGATAGAATAGGGGAATACACATTCTGCCTATGTATACACACCTTGCATTATCTCATTTTCTCACATTTTTCGTTACCTCTAATTCTCATCCACAAATCGCCAAGCGCGTAGACGTTCTCCGAAAAATGTAATAGTCGACGTGCTAGGAAGTATCAAGAGAATTCCGTCCCAAAGTAGGCTTCCCAGGGTAAAAAATCCCCAATGATTGACATGTGAGAGGTGTGACGTTTTTTTCTTCTATACTTTTTTCTACTTTTTTTTCCTTTGCCCTTTTAGTCCATTCAGTATTCTTTTTTTCAAAAGAATCGCAACGTTTTTATTAAGTTCTTTTTATTTTATTTCCATGTCACAAACTAAAAGAGACAATAATCAAAAATTATACTCTTTGGGGCATCCACAAACTTTCCTGTCACCTTTTCGCTTGTTCTTTTGTTTTTTGTCTTGGACATTTTATTTTTATTTTTTATGGTAGTATATGCAAAGTGATCGCCTAATATCTTGCATAAAACAAACTTGTATGGAACCAAACAACATAATACAAACTTTCCTAAATCACTAGTATAGGTCATTGCTAATGGGCAAGTTTGATGTATTTTACATCTAAATCGTACCTTCACCCCTGAACTTAAATTTTGGTTGCAATAGCAAGGAGTCAAATGTTTCGCACTTAGGATAGGGGGAAATAGAAATGGTTTTTCTATTTTCTATAAAAATAAAGTGGTGACTCCAAATACCCCAAACACGACATTAAACATTTAAGACAATAAAAATAAAAATAAAAACATAAAAACCCCCCAAAATATGAATTTTTGCGGAGGAACGTAGTCCCTACAGTGGCGACTCCACTTGGGATACATAAGAGGGCGAGACTTGAACGTGATTTAGGAAAATGGTTTAAGTAATTTGGTTCATTTTTTGCATCATACATTCATTTAGTTCATGCGTTCACGCAAACTATGTAACCCACAAATTCACCTTAGGGGAGACGTTTGAAACATGGAGAATCCATTGGATACTCCATGCAACTCTTAACAACTCTCCACTCATGACTTTCCTCTCCATCCATTCGAGAGGAGGAAAGTGGTAAACTATGACGCATAGGCACTCCATTATGTTGCAGGCACATTCATGTCCTATGAGCCTTTTTACCCAACCTTTAACCTTATAGAAGAATTAGAGCCAATGATTAGGTTCTAAAATGTAAGGACTATATTCCATTTGTGTGCTTGACATTTTGTTATAAACGTATGCGACAAGATTCAAACATTTGATTTGGGGCTTCACCCTCAATTTGTCTCATTCGAAGAATAAAAATTCATCCTTTTGAACCATTTTTTGACCTTTTCTTTAACTAATTCCTAAATTAATTCTAGGGAGGACTTAGTTCGTTGAGCACGCGACGGTGAGAGAATTAGGCTCATTCAAAGGCCATCACTACCTCTACCTCAACCAACTCCAACTCAATCACAACCTCTCCACCCCCAAGTCTTCAATCTCCACTTTCTTGCGCTCAAAAACATCTTCGAAATGGACGACAAAGTTACCCTTCAAGATCTTACCCAACTTATCCAGGGTCTTTCCGATAGAGTAGCCCAAATGGAACTTAAGAATGTAGAAGGTGTTGACCAAATCTAGGGAGAAGTCAAAAAATTTACATTGGTTCTTAAGCACCACAAACTATTCAACGTGTACTATGATGTCGAGGGAGTCACCCCCACCCTTTTGGACACTTTATCTGAAATTACTATGATGTCGAGGGAGTCACCCCCACCCTTTGGACACTTTATCTGAAATTATTGTCCTTACTCACCTTCCAAAATGTAAGGGCACATATAATCCTATGAATTATCTAAGGGCATTCACCACTACACTTACTCTTAAGGGAATCGAAAAAAGTTTATTTCCCCATATTTTCCATTTGTCCCTAGATGGACCCGCATCAAACTATTTTTAAGGATTACATATTGAAAGAATCAAAACATGGGAGGACATTAGTTGGGAATTTCTAGGCCAATATTCCTACAACACAAAACTCCCAGTCACTGTGAGGGAACTAGAAGCTACTAAGCAGCTGTCAGGAGAGGCATTCATGACCTTTGTCAATAAATGGAGAGAGAGGGGGGGCCACATGGTCAATCAGCCTTCTGAAAGAGACCTAGTGCGTACAATCATATACAACATGAGGCCTGAATTTAAAAAACACATGATATACCAACCCATGAGCACCTTTCGTCAACTTATAGAGGGTGGATTAGCAATAGAGGATGAACTACCCAATGTTGAGGTCAAAGGCTCAAAAAACACGGAACAAGTTAACGAGCTAAATGAATTCTATGAGATTGCACCCCTCTAGGTACGACCCATATCCCATGTACTCTTATGCTAAAAGTACTAGGACAATTAAAAAAAAAACACCCATACATCATCCATGATGATGTTAGGCAAAAGAAAAAATATTTTAAACAAGAATTTTTACCTTGAACTACGATTGGTATAATTCCCATATGGACACATGGGTAATCTCGCAAAAGGTCCGACATATTCAAAATAAAACATAAAATATTTTCCAAAAAAAAAAAAAGAAGAAGAAGAGATGTTGAGTTGAAGGAGTTTTGGCAGATTGCGCTATGGGCTACACATGCCCATATGGAAAAATTCAACTTCTAGTTGAATAAAATTTTGGCACAGCGTACTATGCATTGCAATATGACCATATCGTGGAGTTCACCATCAACAAAGAAGTCTGACAGAAAGTACTATGCTATACACTATGCCCATATCCCGACACGACTTCTCCTTCCTTCAATTCAAAACAAAAAAGAAAATCAATGGGCACTCAACAAAAGTAGTAATTCGCCATCAGCCATTCCCTACAACTCCTGCTTAGTACTCAACTATGATTAATTCGGGAATTTACTTCATTTTGTCATTTATGTCCCATTTCCTCCTTTGTAAATATCTTTTAAAACTATTTTATTGTAGATATTTTATTATTTTTGCAAATTCATTTGGAAATATCTTTTTTATTATAATGGAAATACTT
>ONZA01005987.1:48232-66782 GCA_900322205.1 Kewa caespitosa
TATGGGCTCATGGGTCTAAGACACATGACTCATATGGCCCAGTGGGAGATCCATGTGTGAGCTTACAAGCCATCAAAGCCCATAACCCAAATGGCCAAGTTAGGTTTTGAACTATTCCAATTCGCATTTGGCCCACCTAACGGAATCCAATTCGGTGTCGATTGCCATACCTTGGTCTCGGGCCCAAATGGCCCATGCACGTCCTACACATGTATCTTGTGGCCAAAGCTTCCAAGAAACCCTAAGCCATATCAATGCATGAGTCGTGCCTAAGGCAAAACAAAACTCTAACACAACACCCAAACCCATCGCCTAGACCATTACCTGCTAGCCCACGGATTAGCCCCAAAAACCCATCTTTTTTGACCCAACCCCGTGGCTCTCAACCCAAAAAACCTTTCCCTACAAACCCTAAAACACGTCCCATGCGCATAACGTACGTGTTTTGCCCCAAAGAACCGGAAATCACCTTCGATTTCAATCGGGTTCTTTTGGGCAAGTTCGCAGCAACAAGTTTTGGGGTTAGTTTGGGCTTCAAATTTTATTGGTTTTGGTGATCTAATTAGCGAACCCTAAACATGAAACCTAATAGCTTGAAGCTATGAAAAAAGAACACGAAAAACAAGTTATCCAAACCCAGAAACACAGCAAAGAATGTAATGATCAGAACTGATCGTTAGCGATATGCTTGCAAAAATCATTTCAAAACTCATTCAAATCAAGTTAAAGGTAAGAAAATCTGATCGGAAACACTAAATACAACCCACATTCATCTAATGAAAGCAAGGGAGGGCACGAAATAGGTATGGAATGAAAAACTCAGAACCTGAAACTCTAACCAAGAAAAATGCTGATTTTGGCATTTTTAGCGTACTGATCGTTTTCACTTCTTTTCGGGTTAAAGTTCATTACTTTCTCATCAAATTATGCTCAAAAATGATTAAAAAAAACATCATCCAATGATTAATAAATCAAGAGACCAAAGAAAACCAGGTCTTAAACCCAGAAAACGAACCCTAATGCTCTAACGATCGTTTTAGCGATAAAGTGCAAGAAAGAAAATCTTGATCGGTTTTCTTCTCATGCTTCTCCGAATCACAATCAAGATCATATGAAAAAATATTAACATGTATTAGGCTCACGATAAAGCTGTTTGGTTCTATGTAATACATGATCTAATCATATAAAAGCGGAACACATAGAAACGGATCCTTACATATACTCTAGTTCACATATGCTTTACCTCTCGATGTGTGCCTTCCCGAGTATTCTATCTACCAGATCTTCTAGGATAGTTATCTCTCTTTATATCCTCATGAAGATGAGCTCCATCTAGCCCCAAGTGTTTCTTCTCTGAATTCACACGCATAGATCAATCTAAGGTGATAGCTAGATCAGAATCACGAAGGAATTGTTCCTTCTGGTTCTTCTCGTTGGTTTGAATGAACTCAATTTGGGTTAGGGTTTTGATGGATGTACACGCTTTCTCTCCTAATTTATTAGGTCAGTTAAGAGGCTTAGGTCTAACCTAATATGAGAGGCATAAGTCCCTTTTATAGGCACAAGGAATAATACCCTTAAAGGGCCATGTGTTATGCGCCGTTTTGGGCCTTGCCCAAAAATCCTTAACAAAATGGAGGGACCCATTCCCTCTACCTTGTTCCATTACATCTTTGGTCCCAAAGAACCGTTCATTTGACAAACCTATTGCACCACGCTTGCGACGTTCATCAATCTACTTTTGTGCGATCCATGAGAATCAATTGCACTTAGCATTTGAGCTCAATGTCCATTAACCCAAAAGGTTGTGAGAGGCATGTAGCTACACATCGCAACGATCCTAAGTCATTTGAATCCCTATCTCAATCAGTAATCCCGAGTCTCTTTCACCTTGACTGAAGGAAATAGTCCTTCAAGTCTAACCTTCGATGAAGCGGGAGAATCTGGTCTATGAGGTTGAGGATTTGAAGCCGAAGTGTTTGAGCGACAAAAAATAAAGTATTTGAAGATCAAGCTGCGAAGGACTTGAAGAAATGAAGCCGAAGAACTTCAATTTCTGGGAAACTTCCTCTCTCTAAAAACGAAACTTTCTCTCTATAAAACTTTTAAAGATAAGGTAACAGACAAAATGGTGAAAGTTGAACCTATTGATAGAAGGTTCACGGCAAAATGCTACACTCACTGACATGAAAACACGTGTTTGGGTCACCCCCCCGCCACGTGGCATCAGTCTCCCCAACATTGGAGACCCCTTTTTCAGAAGACAATTCTTTGAGTACCCTTTTGCGAAAGCATTTCCAAGGTGATACTCACACTCTGAACATTTCGGATCGCGTACAGACCTTGGAAGACAAAGTCCGATCTAATCCAAGGGGCAAATGTTTGGGCCAATTTCCCAAGGTCCATGTTGATCGTTGACCATTGGCTTTACTACGAGAACTTTCAAGAGTGTACTTCCAACAATGAAGCCCCCTTGGGAACTCGGCTTTCCCCAGGGGCAAGTTGAGGAGGAACACGACCCTCCACGGTAAGGATAGCAAAGGCCGTAGAACCTTTCCCGATATACTCGTCTTATCGGGATGTTTCTACAAGTAGAATTGGGCGCTTGGGCCCTTGCATGCCCAAAGGCCCCGCTAGCCTAGGAAGGCTCTGCTATTCCACCAGTGGGTCCAAACCCTAACTAGGGTTGGTGGGATCAGATCCTATAAAAGGACCCCCACGCATCGCAAGAAGGTACACAATCAATATTTATTTATTACACCTTTATTGCACTTTCTCTCGGTATTATCTCTGGAAGTACTCAAGTCTGAAATGCGCATTCACACTTTGTATTTGCCCCTCGGTCTTGCTCGTGGCCGACTCTTTTTCAGTTAACTGAAACTGACTTAGGCATCAAAGACCGATCCCCGGACCATGCCAGGGGTAGTTCACGTGCTTATGTTATGCAGATCATCTCGGATCTTCCAGAAGTACCTCGAAAACTCTCAATCTTCACGCAGCCGAAAGCTCTTCAACCCTTTGAGTTTCAATGGTCCACTCCATTATCAAAAACACCCAAAGCAGATATAATTTTACAGACCCTAAACATTAAGAAAACATCATTGACCCTAAACCCTAAATAATTAGTGGTGGGAACAACTTCATAGTATTTTAGAAGGTCACTCATTTTGTTAGTAACGAATATTGATGGCACTATTTGTCGTAATAACTACGACATACCATGAACAAGCAATTTGGGAAAGAAAAAGAAAACACAAGTTGGGCACACCCACCATATTTGTGGTCGAAACTAAAATAAATCTTAAACATCTCAGTTATTATCCACAAGCACAACCGTCAACAACAAACTACGACTTTTTTGGGTGACAACTTAGATGTTCAAGTAACTTTCTTAGAGAAAAAGTCAACCACATATAACATTAGTTAATTAGTTCCAAACAGATTCTCCAAAAACAACATAATGCATGTAGCACCTTGCTCACATGAAAAAAACAAACAATGACTTTTGGTTCATAAGTCATAAGGGAAAGAAAAATTTGGTAGTCGTAGATCTATGCGTCGAAAATGAATAATCCCACTCCCATATCCATGCTAAATTGCTTACATTGCTTTGGAGTTTTCAAATTTTCCCTAAATTGGTGGATGTTTCCCCGATTAGATGGTTAGCGGGCATCTAAACTAGATTGCACTATAGAATGATGGTTTTTTCCTCTTGTGTATGTTTGTCTTGGAAAAAAAACATTTCAAAAATATTATCAAGTTACGAATGAATGTCATGTGACTTCTCTTACAGGAGATATCGTTTTAGACATTGGTAACTACTTACAAATTTAATTTGCAATAAGTAAATAATTTTTTCATAAAAATATTTTTTACATGAGCTCTATTATTTATGATATTAGAAACAACCAGACGACATTTCTCGGTACAAACTTTATGGTTTGTACATTTGTTCTCCTATTTTACTAGGAACAAGCTAAAGTAAATAAACCAGAAGCAGCTTCGTAACTGAAGTGTTTCTTGCCAGATAAAATAGTGATTGCTCAATAAATGGAGCAATCTGCAAAATGTTAACTTTTAAAAAAAATCCTCATTTTTTGAACTAATTTAAGATGTACATATTCATTACTTGCTCCGATTTGTGTTCTTAAATTAAAGAGTTTAAGGTTTTATCACCTAACAAAACTTGAACACTTTCGACGACTTGATATTGTAAACTTGTAATTGACCCAATAGCTTTTTCAATTCCTATAATGACGAAGTACGAAATGGGGAAATAAAAACAAATATCTTGAAATTGATTTTAGCTTTTTGAAAGAAATGTTTATTGTGGTGGTTGAAAGTTCCATTAAAAATAAAGGCTAAATTTCTTTTATTTTCCCTCCAATTTTCAACAAATAACCAAGTCATGTTTGAATTTGAACTGAAAAAGTTCAAAATATATACAAAAAGGAGCTCAGAAAGTTGTTTTTTCAATTTTTTTTTTTTTTGCATTTAAATTTTCAACCGATGAAAAGCTACCAACACGTTAATGACGTTGTGTATGGTTACACTAAGTGTACTGGTAGAATATTGTTGAAGGAGAGTGTAGTGTGGAAAATGTATTCATTATGAAAAAATATTATGTCCTACATCGATAGAAGAGTGGACCAATTTAATTTTGAACTACACATGTTGATGTGGTTTCAAATGTCCTATAAGAGGCCCAGTGATGTCCACGTGACATTTATATGTGTGTAAATCCACGTTTTCTAATGGCTACTACTACGTGTGCTAAGAGAATGACTTCACGTGGTTAGATCCAATTTTCTTAAGGCCCTACTGATAGCCTCAAAAGTGCACGAGATTATTGAAGTAGTTAAAATATCAAACCATAAGTACTAGTGTTAACGATTGTCTTGTTCACAAACTAAGTTATCTAAGCAAATGAACTGTTAAATGATAGATTATAACTAAATAGGTAAAATGACTCAAAATCTCAAAATAAGTAGAATATCAAGAGTTAAAGACATCAGGAATTAAGGTTCACAATAACGATTAGTTGATCAGTCGGTTCATATTACTGATGTGAACGCATACTAAAGAAGACCAACTATCCAGATTTAACTATCATCTACTCTCGAAGTATAATAGTGTATCTAAACTGACCAATCCCTATTCTCATGGTTAATATAATCAATATTCACTCATTAAAATCTGTGATAATTATGTAGCGGTCTCAAGAGAATTAAACCTACTCTCGCTATTCAATCTCTAGATCAATTCCTAGGCTTTCCAATATTACAATTTCACCTCTCGGTTCTTTTCCTAATCTCTAGATCATGCAAATTCGTGATCAAGAAATTCATAATCATTAAGAACCATGGAAATATCATCAAAAGCAATATAGGACTGACAACGATAATAAAAATTCAACCTTTACATCAGTTAACCATTATTGGGCTACCCTCAACCCTACAATAAGACAACTACTCAAACATAGTAGAAGAACACATCACAATAATACTATTGTAACTCATGATCATATCAGATATAGAGAAAAAAGAAAATACTCAACCTCTATTAATATCAAAACTTAATCAAAGGATGTACTCAAACCGTTGTTCATAATAAGAAATAATAAAGCTTGAATCTTCTCCAAAGAATAGAGTAAAATAAATAAAGGTAAACTAAAAAGTAAAACTAAATAATCCTCGAAGTTAACTCTAAAAATTATTTATACTAGTTAACTAAGGAAACAAATCCTTGACTAAAACACAAAAGGACGCAAAAGCCACTTTACTAGACGTGCCCGATCGGGCTTGGGAAACAGATGTGATTTGCCCGATTGGGCAACTTTGCAGGAAGTCTATCCGGGGTTATGCCTGATCGGGCATTGTCCCTTCGTGATTTTGCACGGTTGGGCACACTTACAGAATGCCGCCCTTTTGTATTGTGTCTGAATGGGCACAATTAAAGCATTGTTCTGCCCGATCGTGCAACTTGGCAAAATGGTCTCCACGGTTTTTCCAGCTAATGGCTTACATCCTCTTCACTACACTTGGTCAAGCAACCTCTCGTGTGCCTCGTTAGGTGCTTGCTATCATCTTGAGCTTCCCATTTCATACAAAAATGATCTCGGGTCTCAGAAGATGACCTAAAATGAATCAAAAACAAGCAAACCTGAGAAAAACAACGAATCTACTAAAGCACAACCAAAGTAAGCTAAAATAGCCTAACTAGTCATGATTAGTAACCAAATATAAGCATGAATCTAAGCATAAATCGTATAAAACAACGCTTATCAAACTCCCCCAAGCTTAAAGTTGGGTTCTTTGTAACACATGATCTAATCATGTAAAAGCAAAAAACATAGAAACGGATCATTACATGTACTCTAGTTCACATATGCTTTACTTCTCGATGCGTGCCTTCCCGAGTATGATCTCAACCAGATCTTCTAGGCCACGTATCCCTCTTGATATACTCGTGAAGACAACCTCCAATGAGCCCAAGCGTTGCTCCTCTCAATACACATACGTAGATAAATCCAAAGTTGTTTTGTGGTTTTTACTTGGGGTCAAAGTTGTCCCTTGAAACTCAAAGGGCCGAACAGTCTTTGGCTACTTGAGGATAAGGGCATCTGAAGTCTTCCTATAGATCCGATGTGACGTGCAAAAGAGAAAACGTGAACTGGCCATTGCAAGGTCCAGGGATCGTTCCTCCGATGCTTAAGTCATTTTGGGATATCGGATGAAGTACTCGGCCACGTGAGAGGCCGAGGGGCAAATAGAAAGCGTAGAAATGCACTTCGCACTGAAGCACTCGAGGGACTAAAGCTAAGAAGGAAACACAATGATTGTGTAATTAATGAGAGAATCTTTTGTATGTACCTTATTTGAATGTGTGCAGGTCCTTTTATAGGGCCTTTGGTCCTCCAAACCCTAAATAGGGGTTTGGAAACTTTCCACTGGGTGACGACAGTCTACCGGGCCAGCCGGCTCTTAGGCCCTAGAATGCCCTAGCGTTCCCTTCCCATAGTGGAAACCTTCAGTATGCTCCAAGCATATTAGGAAAGGTCTCTTGGCTCTCCCTACCCTCTTCCTGGAGGGTCGTTGTCTTCGTAGGAGGGGTTAGATACTTATAAGACTAGAAAATTGACCAAAATGCCGCTAGAATGGCAAAAGGTCAACAGTCAACATGACCTTGGAAAAATGGGCCCAAACATTTGCCCCTCGGATTAGGTCGGACTTCGTCTTCCAAGGTCGGTACCTGATCCAAACCATTTCTCAGTGCGCGGTGTAATTCGTCGATTGGCACAAAGGGGAGAAGAATGGAGACCACAAGCCATTCAGTAGTGCTCGACACGTGTCAGTCATTCTGGGGTCCTCGGGTTTTCATTGTGAACCTTCTATAAATAGGTCCAACTTTCCTCATTTTACTTTTCACCCTTCCCAGTAATTTTCTAGAGAGAGAAAGTTTCCTCCATTAGAGAGAGGAAATTTCCAGAAATTTGAATCCTTCGCCTTTGTTTATTCAAGTACTTTGGATCTTGATCTTCAAGTACTTCACCTTTTAAGCTTCAAACACTTCAGCCTCCTTCAAATACGTCGGCCTCCAATCTTCAACTACTTCGTTCAGAGCTTTTAGTCTTTCAAGGTGACAGTTCATTCATTTGCAATTCTTTTTCCGTAGCTTCTTATTTATTTTCTGTTATGTCTAGTCAACCTTCGCGGTCTGCATCTGGTGGTGTGGCCAATGGGAAGAGGGATTTTTTTGGGGAAATATTGAAATGGAAGGCCTCATATTTTAAGCTTTCATGTCCATAGATTGCGAGTTGGTAGCCAGTCGTCTTGCCAAGGGTGAGGGCATCATAAACCAACCCCCTCTAAAGGCCTTTCACCGAAATGGGGTTGAGTTGGATGTCGGGAAATAAGAGGCATTTGGGAAAGAATGGAGGCGTATTTATGGTAACCCCAACCCTTTCAACCGTATGTCGGATTGTAAGTCCACTTTGAGCTTGAAACGTACTGAGCCCACTTTTTCAACGAGGCCTAAGACCCCTTGTGGTGATGGGTGTCCTACGGGGAGTGGAACACCTTCAGTCCCGGTAGGTTTGCCGACTCCGACGCAGGCTCGATGATCAGTGAAGAGGAAATCTATAGCCAAAAAGGGAACATTTCATCTCAAGAGCCTTGCGAAAGAGAGGCCTCACGATCTTGCGGACGAGTCCGTGTCTGCGTCTGCCAAGCCTTTCTCTCGTCGCTCTCGCAAGAGGCGAAGGGCTATTTTTCCTGAGAGTTCTAGCTCTACTTCGTCCTCTGGTAAGTTGAGTTTAATATTTGTTCTGTTGTCTTATGTACCCAGGCTTCAGCACTTGTAGCGAGCGCTTCGTCTTCTGGAGTCACAGATGCCTGCCGACCTCCCCATCTCCTGGATAGCAGAGTAGCAATGGCTACTAAGGCGTCTGGCTCATATGCTCTGAAGAAGAATAGGAGGCTGGCAGATGAGATCAGATGTAACTGGTCCATCGACAATGACGAAGTGTCCTCGACGACCGGGATGTTCAGGTCCCTGGATGACGTGAAGTTGGTGATGTCAGGGTTTAGAAGCATGGTGATGAATCCACCGAGGTCTAGTGTCACGGAGAGAAAGCTGATGAGCGAAATCGGTTTTAGGCGTCCACTCCATCCCTTCACTCTTTCGCTTCCGCAGGCCTACACTCTTGCCCGCTACCAGCTGGCTCCAAACAGCTGGATGATGATCTCGTGCTTCATCGTAGACTGCAAAGTCCATGGAGTCGAGCCAACTTTGGGGTTATGGTTGGCCATCATGAAGGCCATAACTCCGAACAATACGGACGAGGGGTTTTTTTCACTTTACGGAGAAACTTGAGTACGTGGTGGGACCGCCTTATCCTAGCTCCAGCCAAGGCTGGAAGGAGTACTTTGTCTTCCTAAAGGGCCTGAAGGACGATGGGATAATATGGGGTATTCCATCATGGAATGTGTCCGAGGCGATGAGCTCAGCCTTTGACAGTAGGGGGGCTCGTGCTACCAAGGCTGACCTCGACGCCCGAAATTACTTCCGGTGGGAAGTGAAGAGGGGTCAACAAGGGTCGAAGACCCGGGTGAATATGCCCCTATACTGGCAACCATCGCCGAGGTGGTTGGGAGATGAGGACATCCTCATCAATATTGGGGTCAACCGAAAGTGGATCTGGGTACTTTTTTGCAGTTCGTCCTCCACAGCACGTTCTTCTTTCTTCGTTCCTTTCATGACCTTATTGTTCTTCTTTCTCATAGGCGACGATGGCTACTCTTAAGGAGTGCGGGGAGAGCAAGGATATTCAGGGGAAGACCTCCACCGCCGAGGTCCATGCAAGGATGGCCAAGGACCTCAAGCTTGAGGTGAAGGATATTCTCAACTCTAATAGTATTTGCAAACTTCTTTTCACTTCTTTTGATTAGGTGATAATTCTCTTTTTCTGGAGTCCATCCCGTTCGGCGTGCCCAAGAGGAAGAAAGCTTCCTCGTCTGCTGGAGGCAAGAGATCGAGGGGGAACTCCGCCGACCCTTCCCCCATCGTCATTTCTGACAATGTGGATGTGACAGTGGCCGATCCCTTAGGGACTTCTTCGATGAAGCCCCAAACTAAAACCAAGTCGAGGACTTCATCGATTGAAGGGGGCATAGATCGGGTTCCTGTGTCTTCCAAGGAGAAGGGCAAGGGCAAGATTTCGGAGGAACAGCTGGTTGAGGAGAAGTCGGCATGATTCGACTTCGACGCGTCGAAGAAGTTGCCAAATGGAGTGCACCCCTTCCTGGTTTACTTTCGGCACACCAAGGAGGGGAAGACAAAGATGGCGGACTACATCATCAAGAACTTCATCCCCGTTCAGGACATCACCGACATGGGGATGAGTCCGGGGGTGACTCGGAGCACCATGCTGAAGTCGGCCAACAAGGTTTGACTTTTGACTTAATGGTTTTTTACTTCAAAATTAAATCGGTGACTTGACATTTTCCTTCTTGTCATGTCCTTCTCTCTACAGCATATTACGACTCGGTGAATGTCAACCTTCGGGCGTGGATGCAGAACGCTGAGGGTCGCATGGAGGCCCATGACTCCGCACTTCAAAAGGCCCACAAGGAGGCCGCAGCGGGTCAGAAGAAGGCCCAAGAAGAGGAGCTCGCCCAAGCGAGAGCTCGTCTGGAGAAGGCCGAGGCTTAAGCCAAGGCAGCCGTGAAGAGGGCTGAGACCCCGACGCTTAGGTCTTGATGAGGGCGTCCGAAGTGACTTCCCTTCACCAATAGGTGAATGGGGCGGCCAAGAGGAGAGAGAGTCAACTGGAGGAGGCCTTCCTGAAAGTCTTCGGATCAGAGGTCGGCTGCAAGGCCATCCGGTCTACCATGGTGGTGAACCAGGTCGAGGACAGTAAAGGTCCCGAAGCTGCTGCGGAGATGAGGGGCAAGTTGGAGAAAGTCTTGCGTACTCTCTGCGGAAGGAATTCGGTTCTGACCCCTTGGTTTGTTCAGCTTACGCCATCAACGTCAGTCACTCCCACTCTTCTAGTGGAAAAGGCTTCATGAGGCGTCTTGAGGATGACGAAGCCGAGTAGTATGATCGGACGAGGTCATCAAAGTTGGCCTCTCACTAAATACGAACATGGTAATGTGTTGGCCTGCTTGTTCTCAGCATGGTCTCCGAGGTCATTCTTCTGCGGATGAACACATGGTAATGGGCAGGCTTTTGTGTTTTGTGGGAGGTCCAATGGAGTTCAGCGAGTTATCTATCACATGGTAGTGGGTTGGTCATCCTGGCCTCTTCATGCTGTAAAGTTGTTTTCATCATATAGTACATGGCAATGTGTAGGTCATCCCTCTATCATGTAAGAGGTCTCTCGGTCCTTTGTCTATCGGTTCCTCGGCTGTAGTTTTTGATTTTTTCTTTTTGTAATTGGGTTGTTCTTGTAAACTGTAATGTTAAGGCATTTTGCCTTATCTTAATGGAAAGGTGCTCTCTCTCTTCGTCAGTTTCCGTATGAATTCTCTGAGGTTGTTTGCTTTCTTCATTGAAGTGTTTGTTTAAGTAAAAGTCAAATCGAGGAGTTTGCTTTAGGTTTAGGTCGGGGTAGGATCACTGCACCTACTTAAACAAACATTTTCTATTTTTCTCCAAAATTGGACAAGTTCGCGGTATTATTTTTCGTCCAGGTTGACGAAGGGGTGGGTTATTTCCCGAATGTGCCACCGGGGTGGGACATTTTAATTGAGCTAACTTGTGAATTTTGCAAACCGTCGACCCATTTTTAGGCAGTTCGTGTGTTTGCCCCCGTGGTAGGGTCTTATTCTTTATGTTGTCCTCCTGGTAGGACCTTATGAAGTGTTGTCCATGCATTGACTAGTGGAAATCATATTTTTAAGAGCGAACTTTTTATTCTTGTCTTAAGGGGTGCCGACCCTGAGGTAACTCCAGGACGAGCTCCTCAAATGAGAAAAAAAAACACAGGAGGCTTTTTGGGGGTGCCTACCCTTGATCAAAAGATAGAACGGTTTACAACGAGCTCATTTGTAGAATCGCCCCAAGTTGTTGATGTTCCAGGTCCTTGGAATTCGGCATCCATCCAGTGCTTTGAGGCGGTATGTCCTGGATCCAACGACCTCATAAACTTTATAAGGATACTCCCATTTCGGCGTTATTTTACCTTCTTCGTTTAGTCTCCCGACGGACTCCATCTTCACAAGCACGAGGCCTCCCACGTGTAGTCTCCTGATCTTGACCTCGCGATTGACTGCACATGTCATCTTTTGCTAATATATTTCAGCTAGAAGGAGGGCGTCGCCCCTGACTTCGGGCAGAAGGTCTAGCTGATACCTAAGCTCTTCAGAGTTCTTCTCTTTGTTGAAGTGTTCTACCATTGGATTTTTCATAAAGATTTCGATTAATATAACGGCTTTCGAGCCGTAAACCAGGTTGAACGGGGTCTCTCCCGTGATCGTCTTTTCCGTGGTTCTTGTGGCCCAGAGTACTTCGATCAATTTTTCTGCCCACAATCCTCTGGGCCCATCTAGCTTCTTCTTGATCCCTGTCACCAAGGTTTTGTTGCAAGATTTTTCTTGGCCGTTGGTCTGGGGTCAAGCTACTGGTGTGAAGCTGTCTCCAACCTCATTTTCCTCCACCGAATCGGTGAACTTTGGGGTGTTGAACTGGCGCCCGTTGTCAAAGATGATCTTTAGAGGTGCCCTGAACCGTGTGAGAATGTTTTTCAGAATGAACTTCTTTACGTCGGCGATTGTGATACTTCTCACCGCCCGAGCTTCCACCCACCTCGTGAAATAGTCCACATCTACGATGAAGAAATTTACTTGTCTAATGGCTGGAAGAAAGGGTCCCAACATGTCCATGCCCCACTAATGGAAAGGTAGGGGGGCTAGGATGGGGTGAGCTCAGCGGCTGGGAGTCCAGGTATTGGAGCAAAGTACTGACAGTTGACGCATTTATGAGCTTCCACCCACCTCGTAAAATAGTCCACAGCTACGATGAAGAAATTTACTTGTCTGATGGCTGGGGGAAAGGGTCCCAACATGTCCTTGCCCCACTGATGGTAAGGTAGGGGGGCTAGGATTGGGTGAGCTCAGCAGCTGGGAGTCGAGGTATTGGAGCAAAGTACTGACACTTGACGCATTTATTCACAATCTCCACCGCGTCTCTAAGGATGGTGGGCCAGTAGAAACCTAGGCGGAGCACTTTGTGTGCAATTATTCTGGCTCCCCTCGTAGGATTTCCTCCCCTTTGGCTTTGCAACACGCACATCAGGAGGGGGTGAGTGAAGCTCTTCTTGTACAGGATTCCGTTCTCGATGATGAACCATTTGGCTTTGTTTTTCATTATCAAGGCTTCTTTTACATCCTGGTAGGAGTTCTTCTCATAAGTATGAGATGATAGGGTCCATCCAGTCATCAGACCGGTCTAGAACGTTAACAGTTGCCCCTTATTCAATGTTGCTTTTCTCGTTCTCTTCCCAAAAGATGTTTCGGTGTAGGCCTTCGACGGACGAACTAGCTAGTCGGGCTAATGCATCAGCGTGGCAATTCTCCAACCCAGGAACATATTTCATGACTACCTCCTTGAGACTACTTATCTCTATTCTAACCCTCGCGAGATAGGCTTTCATTCAGTCTCATCTGGCTTTGTATCTCCCATCCACTTGAGAAACTACCAGTTGTGAGTCCATTTCAACTTGTACTTTCCGAGCTCATCATAACTCTGAGGGCAAATGTCTCAGGATTTGTGTACTTGAATTCCGCCCCACTCAAAGCATGGCTGGTGAAGTATACTTGTTCTTGTAATTTGTCATTCTCTCTGACCAGTACGGAAGCAACGACTCTTTCTTATACGGCGAGATAGAGAAACAAACGTTCTTCTACTCTTTGGATTGAAATCTGAGGTAGATGTCCGAGATTGGATTTTAGTTTCTCAAATGCCTCCTGAGCTTCCTGGCCCCTTCGAACTTGGTTCCTTTCCTCAATTCTTTGAAGAAAGGGTCGCACTTGTCTGCTAACTTGGATACAAAACAATTTATGGTGGCTATGCATCTAGTGAGCTTTTGGACATCTAGGATACACTTTGTAGGCTTCATCTCCTGGACTGCTTGTACCTTTTCGGGGTTGGCGTCAATTCCACTTTCGCTAACCATGAATTCAAGGAACTTTCCATCGCGCACCCCAAACAAAAATTTTCTGGGGTTTAACTTCATTTGATTTTTCCTAAGGGTTTCGAACGTTTCCCTTAGGTCGTCCACATGGATGGATGACTTCATGCTCTTTGTGATTAGATCGTCAATGTATGCCTCTAGATTCTTGCCGTTTCGGTCTTTGAAGACTTTCTGCACTAATCGTTGGAATGTAGCTCTTGCATTTTTAGGCCGAACGGCATCATTTTCTAGCAGAATACACCTTAAACAGTAATGATGGTTTTGGAGCTGTGATCCTTTTTGCTCATGAAGACCTGGTGGTACCTAGAGAAGGCATTAATGAAGCTTAGTAGCTCGTGGCCACTCGTTGAGTCAACTAGCTTGTCTATCCATGGGAGGGGGGAGTGATCTTTTAGGAAGGCCTTGATAAGGTTGGTGTAATCCACACACATCCGCCATGCTCCGCTTGCTTTTTTGACCATCACCACATTTACGAGCCACTTAGGATACTTACATTCCTTGATAAAATGAGCTTCTAGGAGCTTCTGAACTTCTTTGGCGGCGGCTCTGCTCCTTTCTTCCCTGAGGTGCCTTTTCTTCTTTTTCATCGACATTAGCTTCGGATTGATGCCCAGGTGGTGCTCCATGAGCTTTGTACTGATACCTAGCATCTCATCGGGCCCAAAGGAGAATATGTCTTGATATTCCTGAAGAAGTTTGGACAGCTCAGACATAGTGGTCTCGTCGAGGTCGTCACCAAGATACGTGACGCACTCGGGACGAGCTGGTCCAAGATGACCTCCACTTTGCCCCCTGAGGGTTTGGCTCTCTATCTTTCCTCGATCCAAGCGTCAAGTAATTCGGATGATGTAATGTCTATCATCAGGCACTGAACGTATTTTCCTTTGTCTTTCACCTTAACTTCTGGAGGGGATGCCGTCTTGTGGACGAACGCGTTGTCCCTTCTCCTCTTCTTCGATTCCTGCATATGGCTGGTCAAGGGGGCCTCTTTCCTTTCAGCGGAGCCTTTGCTGAGGCATTGGACAAAGCAGGTTCGAGTTGTTTTTTGATCTCCACATACTTTGCCTACTTCGTCGTCATCTTGGTGAAACATCATAGTTAACAGTACCATGCTGATGTGCGCGTTTATCTTGTTGAGGGATGGTATTCCCAATAATATGTTGTACGCCATGGGTACTTCAACCACTAGGAATTTTGAGATGATGCGTCTTGCTTCGATCTTTTCCACTATTCATAGGGGCAACTGTATGCTTTCTACTAGGAGGACTTGATTCTCCCCGAAGCCTACCATGGGGTGACTGATGGGTGCGACCTTCTCGGCCAAGTGACCGAGGTCTTTGAGACATCCATAGGTGATGACGTCCACAGATCTTCCAGTATCCATGAGTACTCTTTTAACCAAAGTACTTGCGACTTCACCTATATGACAAGAGGGTCGTCATGGTGGTATTGTAGTGGCCGAGCATCAGATTCATCAAAATAGATGGGTTTTCTTAACTTGGAAACTTCCTCGACCAACAAGATTTGGTCTAGAGATCTAAAGATGAGCTCGTCTCACTTTGTTGGTCAGACCTCCCATAGCCTGACCAGCTGAAATGACTGCGACTTTGTACAAATTAGATGCGGATATGGAACTCTCTCCTGCCCCCTGGTTCGGATGTACGAAGGTGGTGGCAGAATCCTTTAGAAAAGAGTTTATTTTGCCTTCTTTGGACAAGACTTTGAGATGGCTACCGAGCTCTTTACAGCACCTCGTGCTATGCCCATGGGCCTTGTGGTAATGGCAGAAGAACTAGCTCTTGCTCTTTTCATTCATAGGGGTTGGGTCGGGCAGCATTTTGGGGTCTAATTTTCTAGGACTTCTTCTTGCTTGCAGTTCAGAATTTTATTCACCGCCGAGCTTCGAGGAGCCTTTTCATCGAATTCCTTCTTTGTCGCGGCTCTCCCCCCTTAGCACGATTTGCTGCACCATTTTGAACTTCTTCTTATCAAGGTTTAGTGCCTCTGGCTTTCTCTTCTCGTGTTTTTCGTGCCGGACGATACCTTTGAAGCTTCATGTGCTCGAAGTCTTGGAGGGTTTCAGTACCTCGGACGATACCTTTGATGTACGTTGTGCAAGCGATGACAGAGTCTAACTTAGTTACCTCAAGGCGTTCGTCGTTGAACTCTTGTCGTAGTTCTTCATGAATTCGTTCTTTCCGTGCGTGATGTTAAAGAGGTCTTTGGAGCACTTCCCCGTTTTTTCGCAGGTCATAAAATTTTCCATGAAGATCTCGCAGAGTTCTTCATAAATGAGTACGCTGTTGACGGGTAGGTGAGTCGGAGTACTTTATAGAGGGCTCGTGATAGCTTCCTAGGGATTGTTGTACTTTTCCTTCTTCCGCTCTTCGTTTTCCTTCTCTGCTTCTCTAAACCTCAGGAAGTGTCTAAGGTCGTTCCTCTCTTCTTTGTGAGCCTTTCTGGCCTTCACCCTCCGGATCCTATCAAGCTCGTGTCGTAGGTCGAGTCGGCCTTTCCCGAACTCCCAGCGGACCAATTACTTCTGTGCCCTGAGTTCCTTCCCTTAGAGCACGAATCATATGAACCTGATTGGCTAAACTTGAATGGGTGAGACTTAAGAGCTCGGGTGGAATTCGAAGTGTCGCGTCTCTCAGGGTCAGGGATGTTGCCCGAAGTGGGTTTTTGGCTTCGTCTTGTTTCTGGTTCCCTCCTATGGTATCCCGTAGTGTTATGCACATCTTTTGCATATCCTCTAGGATGTTGGCTTGAAACGCGGCGAGCACTTCCCAGGTCACTGGTACCATGGAAGGAGGCGGGTTCCTCCTCGACAAACAAGCAGAAGCTGAATCGTGGTGAGACATGTCCTGAATTGGTGAAGGTGTTTTGATGCGTTTGCTATTCCTTAATCTCATGCCACTTTTGGCTAACAACTCCCCACATACGACGCCAAATGTTTTGGGGTTTTTGCTAGGGGTCGAAGTGGTCCCTTGAAACTCAAAGGATCGAACAATATTTGGCTACTTGAGGATAAGGGTATCTGAGGTCTTCCTGTAGATCCGAGATGACATGCAAAAGAGAAAATGTGAACAGCCCCTGGCGAGGTCCAGGGATTGTTCCTCCAATGCTTAAGTTAGATCGGAATAATTGATGAAAGACTCGGCCACGTGAGAGGCCGAGGGGAAAATAGAAAGCATAGAAATGCACGTCGGACTTAAGCACTCGAGGATCTAATGCTGAGAAGGAAGCGCAATGAATTTGTAGTTAATGAGAGAATCTTTTCTGTGTACCTTCTTGGAATGTGTGCAGGTCCTTTTAAATGGCCTTTGGTCCTCCAAACCCTAGCAAGGGTTTGGAACCTTTACGGTTGGTGACGGCGGCCTACCGGGCCGTTCGGCCCTTGGGCCCTAGCATGCCCTAGCGTTCGCTTCCCATAGTGGAAACCTCCAATATTCTCCGAGCATATTGGAAAAGGTCTCTTGGGTCTCCCTACCCTCTTCTTGGAGGGTCGTGGTCCTCCTATGAGATGTTGGATACTTGTAAGTGTAGCAAATTGACGAAAATTGCCCCTAGAATGGGCTAACGTCAACGGCCAACATGACCTTGGGAAAATGGGCCCAAACAAAGGCGACAGCTAGATCGGAATCACAAAGGAAATGTTCCCTCTGGTTCTTCTCCTTGATTCAAATGAACTCACTCTAGGGTTAGGGTTTGATGCAACGGTTATGCCTTCTCTCCTGATGTATTAGGTTAGTTAAGAGGCATATGTCTAAACCTAATATGAGAGACATAAGCACTTTATGTACGCACAAGGAATAAGACCCTAAAAGGGTCATGTGTTATGCGCCTCTTTGGGCCTGGCGCAAAAGGCCTTATCACAACAGAGGGAACCATTCCCTCTGCCTTGTTCCACTACATCTTTGGTCCCAAAGAACCGTTCCTTGGACCAACCTATTGCACCATACTTATGACGTTCATCAATCTACTTTTGTGTGATCCTTTAGAATCAATTGCATAGCATTTGAGCTCAATGTCCATTGACCAAAAAGGTTGTGAGAGGCATCTAGCTACTCATCACATCAATCCTAAGTCAATTGAATGACTATCTCAATTATTAATCCCAAGTCACTTGCACCTTGACTGAAAGGATATTCCTTCAATCTCCCACTTGTCCTTTACACAAGTGTGCAATCCCATTCCCTTGTCACTTACTGTCTTCGATTTGATTAAAAGGTAAGATATTAGTCATCCTTATCTAGTCATATATGTTTCTTGATTCTGAACTGAACTGTGAAACCAAATGACTAACGCAGTAATCCAATTGGGCATGGCCATGCATTTTACAGTTCCAATTCATCGAGTGGCCTAAGACAACTATTCCCGAAGGGAGAACAATTTCCATCTTGTCCATCCATGAATCCGGCTTAATTCATAGCAGCCCGAACATTCCCTTTGGAACCTCCTGTTACGGAAGGCATTTGAGAAAATCACAGACTGTCAATCCTAAAGTTGTTATCCATGACCACTCAGGTTTTAGAAATTGCTCGAAATAGTTTTGTGAGAGACTCATATGGCATCTAATCTTACAGAGTTCTCACGACGGATCTATCCTGTCATTTTTTCCCAACTCATACTTATGCAATTGATCATCGACACCCTGCCATAGCACATGAAACATTAGTAACATCAACTTGCAATCTAATCATCTTGGGTTATCAGAACTTATATTCCAACACCTAGATTAGGGACGTATAATCACAAACTCCAGTTCACTTAATGGGGTTTCATTACCCAAGACATCGTCTTGATAACCTATATGGATGTTTGTATCACATCATTTGAATATGTTATTAAACA